>JANTBZ010135702.1:0-14754 GCA_024741255.1 Exechia fusca | reverse complement strand
CAACATAGTTCCATTGAAGGACGATAAACCGAAAATGACGATCTTACAACTTTTCTATGTCCTCTGTATAAAACGTTTACTGTTTTGCCTTTAAAATATGTATTTTTCTGCGATAACTTTCTCGTCGGTGCTATGGTTCCACCCAGCGAGTATTATTTAGAGGTCTGAAGACATAAAATATTCACTAAGGGTTACATGTCAAATCTGGATAATACCGTAAATGGGACTGCAATTTATAGCCATTTCTTCGAATTTGGGTATAACAACTTTTTTATATTGGTTCTTTTTACTAACAATTAGAGGTCACGAACATGTCTTTATGGATCACTGTAAGCGTCTAGCTAGTGATTCTTGTGGCAAAATATAGATACCCGAAAATATGAGCATTTGAAGATTTAGTTCTTGTATGGGAGTTTTAAAATACTACTACTTCAACTGGCTACTACTTTTCAGAGACAATCCACATATCGAAACTGTAGAACAATTTTGCCATTGCACATCTCGTATCAACATATTTTCGACCACTAACATTATGTATGGCATCATGTGTCCGATGGTACGAGTCATTGGCGTTATTGAATGAACGAATGACGATTGTCTCTGATCGAAAATATGTATGTTTGTTTATGTTTTCGTCTGTAATTGCAACATTTGGGCGTATAGAGTGCTCATGCTCATCAACCTTGGTGACCGAATCGCCAGTAAAAGAATACAAAAAATCACTTCTTTTTTTCGGCTCTTGCGAGACCAAGATAACACTTTATGTTCATGTTTAGGCTTTGTCCGCAATTTTCCCATTAGAAAACTGTTCACAAGGACATGAAATACTACGATATAATAATATAATAATAATATACTAATGACAAACGTTGCTTCGATCAAATTTAAATATCGAACGAACCAAAAGTCCTATCGATGTCCTTCAATAGAACAATGTTGATTATTCACAAATAATGTTGTCGTACTATCAAACGATTAGAATTTTCCAGCCCAACTGTTAGTTTTCGAATTCAAATATAGTATAATGTGCGTTGTAGTACGGTAATTATATAGTGGACATCCTCTCAATCAAAGGTGATAAAAGGACTTCTTCGAGAACCCAACACATTTTTTAGTTTGTCACACATCAACAATTACCACATACGACACTCTATGATTTATCAGAAAATATTTTTTTTAATATTGCAAATGGTTTTCTCTCAAATACAATACACAAAGAATATGTAAGAACAGTTCAACCAAAAGTGTGCTTCCACAGTACAGTGTGTTCAAAAATCCTAGATAGTATTCAATGCATATATCTCTTCTTACCTGCGCAATTCCCCTCTTCGACATATTCGCCTGATTGTAAAAAATCCGCCCGAAATGCTCGCGATCCGGAAACACGTCCGACTGACGCGGCAAATTGGCACCACCCGAGTCCACCAGATAAATGCACGGCAGTCGATTCTCCGCCGCAATCTCCTGCGCTCGCAGATGCTTCTTCACCGTGATCGGATAGTACGAGCCACCCTTAACGGTGGCATCGTTCGCCACGATCACGCACTCCACCCCGTTTACCCGACCGATGCCCGTTACAATGCCGCCGGCCGGCACCACATCCGGAGCGTACAGCTCGTCGCCGGCCAGCGAGCTGAGCTCCAGGAAGGCGGTGCCCGGATCGATCAGCAGCTCGATGCGCTGGCGCGCCAGCAGCTTGCCCTTGGAGGTGTGTCGCTCAACGGCCTTGGCGCCGCCGCCGCCGTAGGCGACAGCCGTTTTAGCCGCCAGCTCGTTCACAACGGTCTGCATGTTGGCGAAGCTTTCCTGTGTACGCGCAAGCACGAGAAAACGCACGAACACGACGACGAAAGCATCGATCGCGCGCCGATCGGCGTGTGCAAACATGTTATTTTCACTGTTCACAATTATTGTGTGAGCTTGCGCGTTCGTCGGACGCAAGGTCAAAAGCTATAAGCGTGCGGTTTCGGTTGCTGGCTGATAGCACGAGCCTCCAGAGCGCAAACGCTATTGAATAACAAATGTTCCCCTTTCGCGATCGGCGCCTCTCGTTTCAGTTACCTTATATTCGGGGGAGTTCGTATTGACGGAGGACACGAGACTGTTGACGCTGCGCGACGACGACGAGTACCAGCATCGGGCGACCGCATCGCGCGTGGAGCGCGTGCACAGGGCGCGAAAACGGAACATATTTTGTGGGGTATAAATCGACGACGAACTCCGACGAACAACACTCCACACTGGCGAGCAAACGAAACTACACTAAAACGTCGTCGTTGCTCCCAGAGTCTTTCCGCGAGCATCTGTGCAATCAGTCGACAAACACACATTCACACGATCGTGCGAGTGTGTGTATAGTATGTGCGTGCTGCGTGTAGTATATAAAATAATTTGAAAAACGCACAACAAACGGCTAGCGATATGTTTTTCCTTTCGTGTGTGCGATGTGTGAGTGCTATATTTAAACACACACACGCACATAAACAGAGTGAATCGCCACGCATATAAACACGATTATATGAACGCGTACTCTTTGTATATATGGAACATTTCATATACGATAACGCACATGGTCGGTTGCGATATGGGGAATCGGACAGTAATCACGGCCTAATTAAAAATCGGCGAATCGGCGAATCAAATCCGCATTTTAAATACCTTTTTCTCGTTTTCTATTTCCTTCGAAAGTACAAAAAACGTCGGAGACCCAATATTAAATTCGTCGTATTCACAACTCCTCCTTGGAGGGCTTGGCATCACAGTAGTTGGCCGCCTGGGCACAGATCAACTCTTCGACCTGCTCGGGCAGTTTTGGCGCCATGAAGTGCGTCAGGAATGTCTCCTCGTGATCCTCGAGAATTTCCAAGCACTGTAAATCAAGTGTAATGATTCGCGTTAGTTGGAAAACCAATTTAATGGACTTTGTGGCACTTACGAAATGCTCCAAACTCTTGTTCAGATCGCCGTCCTGCACGAAATCAACGGCGCTCATCAAGGGATTCATGCCACCGCTCTCGGTGGTGAACTTCAGGATTGTCAGCTCACGCGTATCCTTGAAGCGGGCCTTGGCGTAATCGTCCATCGACTTGCCTGTTGCCATATGTTCAAATAATAATCAATGTTCATCGATCGCATCCGCAATATATGACACCTGTGTGCCACCACATACTGCACGAACAAGTAATAAAATTTACTCACACACTGACTCCATCAGCTCGGTCAGGTACGACTCGGACTTGATCAGCGGCACAGTCTTCGTGTCCTTCGAGTCCATGCGGAAGCCGCTGACTTCGACCTTCTTGCGCGGATCGATCTTCTTGATGGCTGCCCTCATTTCCCTGATGGTCGCTTCGCAAACTGTACACACAGCGTAAACAGATAAACAAATCAGAGATGGTGTTTTGATGCCGCAGAAGCCGCATGAACACGCTACGAAAATGACATACCCAAGCATTTGACGTCACGCGACAGAATCTTCGGATCGTCGTCGCGCGGCTCCGGCGGCATGTAGTCGGCGTTGACGCCAACGGACGCCCAGCAGCAGAGGACCGCCAACGAGGCCGCTAAACATAACGCGAATCGGTGCATATTTGTACAGAGATGTTGACAGCGAGAGTGCGAATGGGAAACTAAACGATGTTTGGCTGGAAACACGATCAAAGTTCTACTGGCCGGAATCCGTGCGGCACTTCTCTTTCGTCGACAGTACGTGTCACATTTTGGGTTTGTTTTGTTATCAGCGAAGCGAACATTTTTTTACACGTTTCGTCGAATAATTGGACGCATACCTAAACGTGCACTAGGGATGACCGGCGGGTTGGCTATATAGTTATCGACGAAAGTCGATTTGCCAATAATTTTCGTAATAATTATTATGATTTTCAGTTGATTTGATTAGCTAATTTTTGAATAATCATGAAATAATTTTATTTTATTCGATATAATTATCCATGCTTTATATTTTAATGGTATCTCTAATGTTCCTACATTTGTGTTATAGCATTTACATGTAACCACTTGGGCCTTGGGCCTGTAACTATTTATGTACATAGAGGCAGACATCTCTGCATAGAGGTGTCGTGTGTATGTGAAATTGTACTTTGCTTTACCGAAACAAACCACCCAATAACAAACAATAATGCGGCGAAGTAAAATCGAAATAACAATCTAAAAGCAAATTAAACCGATTCAAACCGATTACAACTTCACACATCGACCCTCGAATCAAGGTGTTTCCGTTCTGTTATCGTCCGTGATAAGATCGATGATGCAACATCAACAAACACTGGCTTGTCCCTTTAAATCCTTTGTCTATTTTCGGGTCTGCTACCTGCTACTGTTTTCGCGTCTCGAGAAATCATAGCAAACACAAAACACAAGCAATAACACGAATGGCGGCCCTGACTTGGTAATATCAATAAACTCGCTCTCGGATCTTGCTCTGCCACTCTCTTCGCACCAGGGTTGCAGTTTCGTGATCATTTGTTCTTTGTTAGTACATTTTGGAGCCAGAAATATGTAAAGCACATTTCAATCATCGAAAATGACCTGATGAAATCAATAGAAATATCCAGAAAAATATTGAAATCGCTAGAATTCATTGGATATTTTCAGAACGTTCTTCAATAAAATGGGAATCGATAAAAAATGTCAGCAATATAATGCTGAAGATGTATTAATAATCTCTCTAGGAATCATTGAAAATCGCCTGAATTAATTGGAAATATTCATAAATTTCTTATTGTTTTTTTTGCTAAAAATCAACGGGATAGCAGGAAAACACTAACATTTAGTACATTTCTTCCACCTGAAAGTGCAACCCTGCTGCGCACCGTGTTTCTCCGAATCATGCGCGCTCTCCGGCTCTCTCTCTCTCTGCGAGCGAGTGCGCGCGCTTGTTCGCTCGTTACGCTCTTGCTACTCGCTGATAATGTGAGGAGCGTTCAGCGCGACGAACGGCGCCGTCCGTCGCAATACACACTCACCGAAAAGTGGACTCGCCCAAACAACCGCGCGCCATATTGCTTAGTTTTCAGTTTTTATCCGGTCAGCTGCGAACAGAGTCGAAGTCGTCTCGCGTTCGTTCATCGTCGTCGTGTCGCCCGTAATATCGTCCGTCCGTCGATTCGAGTACTACGTGCGCTCTTGTGAGTGTGCGTTTCACTTGCTTCTCTGCAACCAAACCGTGAGCATCCAGAAAACAGCGCAGCGAAAATCCAGCCCGGCTAGGCCTGAAGAGCCCCCCCAACCTCATCCGAATTACAATCCACATTCAATCAACGTTAGTTACCATCAGTTATCCCACACATATTCTTCTTTTGTGCCCCCGGCGCGGCGCATCCATTGCTTTCAATCGAAATCTCGGCTGGTGTGTGAGTGTGTGGTGCGATTGTGTGTACGTGTGTGTCTGCGAGTGTGTGCGCGTCAAAGTGTGGTGTTTGTGTGACCGTTTTTGCGCTCTGATAGCGCGCAGTAAGCAGACCGCAGACCCCAAGACTTCCCGGTGGTGGTCGCGCGTCGTGAAGTGTTTGTGAGTGTGTGTGTGTGGTGTTTTCGATTGCGATTGCGGTCTCGCCGCAACGATTTTGCGAATCGTGCGGGCTTCCGAGTTCCAAATTTGGCGCCGTCGCCGCCTCCGTTTTGGTTTTTTTCACGTCTCCGTCTCGTCGTTTTCGTTGTTGGCGTTGACAGAGCAAACGCGCGCACACACACACAAAGCGAGTCCCATTGCAAGTGAATATGTATGTGAGTGTGTGTGTGTGAGTGTGTGCGCAGGCAGCCCGCCTCCGCCGACGCTGACGTACAGCCACACTCGCCGTCGTGCGCGCTTCATTTTGCTCACGCCTGCGCCGCCAACGGACGCAAACTACGAATCTCACATACTCACACAAATTTTACATATACGCAGTATTAATAATAGACCCCGAGAGTTTGTGTGTGCTGTGCTGTGTGTCGTGTAAGTACAGTACCAAAACTATACAACACCATCAGCGCGCACCACGTACACACATACGAATGCGCACACATACGCTCACATTTTTATTCGTCATCATCATAAGGCTGTTTTCAGAGTTGTTGGTTGTTGGTTCAGCCAGCTAGCCAACTCGAAGTTTATAAGTGTTGGGGTGCCGCGAATATTCGTTACATTTTGTGCGAAAGCAAAGAAAGGAAAACGCGCATCATGCACGCATCGCAGACCATCAGTGTAAAATTCGTGCCGAGTGCGTATACTCGGTTTGGTTGTTTTTTTCTGACGGCTTGAATCACACACCATAAAAAGAAGAACTAGGTGAATGGCGGCGGCGCGACGCGCATGTGTGATGTGTGTGGTTTTGGTTTGGTTTGGTTGGTGGCGGCGGTGGCGCATATTCACGCCAGCAGAACTCGTTCTCCGCGCGTACGCGTCCGAACGCGTTTACACGTCCCCACTCCCCCCAACCAACCATGCACACACGTACACAGCAGCGATCCGCGTACACTTCAAATCGTCGGTATCATCTCATTGTCGTCATCGTCGTTCGTCGTCAGAGCTCAGCAGAGCTCGCGCGATTCTTGCGCGCCGACCCTACACAAACACACACACGCGAGTCGCAACACGCATACAGAGACGAACACGTAATACATACACCGCGTAATACTCGCTCTGTTGCTACCAAGTGTTTACGTCTGAACTTTCCTTTATCACAAAGTCCAAGGCGCATCGCGCGGCCGCCGTCCATTCGTCGTCGTGTTGTGTGCGAAATTCGCATCGCCCAGTTCGCCATCGCATGTTGCATTTTCCAGTTCATGGACATGGACACGCATACTCACACACACACACGTACACACACGTCCGAAAATCGCGCGCGCCCCAGTACCTAAATCCAATTTCACAGTGTGGCGAAGTGGCGACGACGGGCGACGATGCAATGCGACTTCGCTAATCGAACGAAAATATACGAAGACGTCAAACGTTTGCCTGTACCTGGCGCAGAGTTAGTCGCAGTGCTTGTTTGTGTTCGTGCGCGCGATACACTAAAACATAATTCGGAGCGACTTTGAGGTTAAGTTCAGTTCAGTACAGTGTGTGTGTGTGTGTGTATGTGTGAGTGTTATGTGTACGCGAGTAAGAATCGCACATCAGCAGCACGGCCCTATGCATGTGTGCGAGTGAGTGCAAGCGCGTGCCTGCAGTGTGTCTGCGCGAGTGTGTGTGTGTGTGTGTGCGTGAACTCACACAATTTCATTTCACCAGTGCGCATTATTGATTGCGCGTTCCCCACACACTGAGCACAGCAGCGGGATGCATTCGCCGTCGTCCGCTTCTGTGTATATAACCCCGAGTAGTGCACATATATACGCACGTTATGTATACATATGCGAGTGTGTGTGAGTGTGTTTGCGCTGATGCGGCGATGCGCGCGCCGTGTGTGTGGATTTTGTGGAGCCGCGGCGCGCTGCGCGAACGCGAAGCAAATCCAACGCAACGGCCGCCGCCGCCAGGCCAGGTTATAAAATCTTTTGTGTCTGTGCGTGCTCGTCTCTGTGTGCTCGTCGTGCTTATTTTCGGTTCTTCGATTCGTTTCGTTCGGTCTGTGCGGCGGTGTGTAGGTATAACAGTTCAATGCTGCCGAAACTATGAAACGGACACGCATTGAAGACGGTCAGTTTGGTGCACGTGGCGGCGGCGGCGGTGGCTCCGGTGGAGCGATTCCGGGCAGCGCCGGCGTACCAATTAGCGTCGGAGGAGGAGCAGCGAACATTGGCGGCGGCGGAGCGCCGAACGCCATCGGCGGTGGCGTCTCTGCGGGATCGTCGGTCGCCGGTGGCAACATCGGAGGCAGTGGCATCAGTGGCGGCGGTAGCGGTGGCAACGGCGGCCATCGCATTTTGACGACAACGCAGCAGCAGCAGCAGCACAATGCCGGTAAGCGTTCAGAGCTCTGGGTGATGGTGTGTTTTGGGTTAGATTATATGTGTGTGATAAAGGAGACGTGGCGAATGTGTGTGTGCGCAAGAACGCGCGCTTGCAGAAATTCTGCGGCAACAATGTGCTCGCGCCGCAAGTGTTCGTTTGGCGTGCGTGAGCGTGTGAGTGTGTGCCAAATTTCGGTGCTGGCTGCACTAGAGTTCATACATAAACCGCAAACACATACCCCCACATACCACACACATACACACAGACGCATAACAACCAATCCAATGCCCTTCCCCATTTCAACATATATATTGTATATCTGTCTGTATCCGTATGTACATCGTTCGTCCGCATGCACGCACGCACACGCTCAACCAGCAGCCCCACCACCATCGATTCAATACCTAAATTCAGCGGGAAACAACATCAAGCCGTCGTCGGATTCGTCGTCGTCGTCGCCTTCGGTTGGCGGCCCGGCACCGACCGTCCAGTACACCACGTGTAAGGATGACGCTGTGATGCTGTGCGCCCAGCTGGATGTGCGTGCCCGCAGTGCGATGTTAATGCTCTCTCTTTGTGCTCTCTTTGTGTCCATTTTACAGATTATCCGACGTACAACTCGTCGATGGGCACGAAAACAACGGCCCAGAGCGGTGGCGGCGGCGGTGGAGTGGTAGCGGCCATGTCGTCGAGTGGCGGAATCGGAGTTGGAGGCGGCGGTGGCATCGGTGGTGGCGCCCAATTGCAGATAATCAACACGTCGGGCGGACCGATTCGCACGAGCAATAGCAGCAAGCACGTGCTACAGCCCTTGCATATCAATCACTCGCAGCAGCAGCAGCAACAGCAGCAGCAGCAGCAGCAGCAACAACAGCAGCAGCAACAGCAACAAATGCAACATCAACAACAGCAGCATCAACAACAGCAAATGCCCCAGCAGCAACAGCAAATGAGTGGCCAAATGAGCCAGACGGGCCAGGATAAAATCCAACGACTGAAAGTGGAGGACGCCCTCAGCTATTTGGATCAGGTCAAATACAAGTTTGGCAATCAGCCGCAGGTGTACAATGATTTCCTGGACATCATGAAGGAGTTCAAGTCGCAGAGCATCGACACGCCGGGCGTCATTCAACGCGTCTCCAATCTGTTCAAGGTGTGTATTACAGAAGTTTTCTCTTGATGGTATGTGACGAATTAGGTAAATATTGTATATTGTATTGTGAGATGTATTTTCTAGAGGTGTGCATTGAAACTCGGGATTTGTATGTGAAATTGAAAAGCTTGCCACCTTTTGGGACACACGTTTCAGTTCCCATACTGGCGATTAGTACTAGAAAATTAGTTTTTTTTAAACATAGTCTAAATGAATAGGTAAAACTTGTTTCCTATGAAATGAAGCTGCTGGCGATTGATATACGTTACATAACAAAAACATTGATATTTGTCACAGGAGGCCCTAAAAACGCATTTATTACTTTTATTTGTTTAATTTTAATTCAGGGCCCCTGGATTTTTTTCGGATGAATTTTGTTGTTCTTTTTGAATGCTCTTTTTTCGACACGTACATGGAAATATTTGGGCTCAAATAACAACCAGACGATAACATGGAAAGACAAATTATGATTTGATCTCTTGTATTTGTTCTCAAAACCTTCAAGAAAGCCTTATTCCGAAGCGTTCGTTTGGAGAAAAAAAAACTGGGTTCCAATACATACACATTCCTAGTGCATTGAACATGTAATGCCAATACTGCACACTCTAAACCGGCAGACTAAATGCAGATATACTTCCTAGATGCTGGTATAAACTGGCTGTAATATGCATAAATCAAAGTACACGTGTACAAGTGAAAACCAAACAAACAGCGACTATTTGTTGCACCCGCAGCATTTGGCGTTGCTTGGCGACAAAAAACGTATTTGTACAAATTTATTTTTAACCATTTTATCGAACATATGGCCTCTAACCGTACCTACCGTACCTGTTCTCCCATCGCAGGGACACCCCGAGCTGATCGTCGGCTTCAACACCTTCCTGCCGCCCGGCTACAAGATCGAGGTGCAGTCCAACGAGCAGGGCGTCGCCTTCCAGGTGTCCGTCTCGGTGCCCTCGCCGTCCGGCAGCAACAGCATCCAGATCACGCAACCCGGCAGTCCGCACAAACACCAGTCGGGCATGCCGATTGTGCACACCATTGGCGGTCCGCCGCCACCGTCGTCGATGGTGACGGTCACGAACAACAGCGGCAGCAGCCTGCAGCAGATGCAGCAGCACCAGCAGCCGCATATGGGATCGAATTCAGGTTTTGCAATGCAGCCACAGCAGCAGCAGCAACACCTTCAACAGCATCACTCGTCGATGCCCCAATCGTCGCCGCATGGCGGCAGCGTTCTCACCATCCATCCGGGCGGTCTTCCGCCACAGCAGCAGCAGCAGCAGCAACAGATCATCATGCGCGACGCACGTCTCGCTCACTCCAACCAGCAGCTGCAACAAGACCTGGCCAACGCCTCGCAAGGAGCGCCGCTTCTCACGACCGTCCCCAACGCGAGCATGCACTCGATGAGCGGTATGGGCGGTGGTGGCGGCGGCGGCGCGATCAGCGTCAATCTCGTCCAGACTGCTGGCGGCCAACGAAGTCAGCACGACGTCCTGCAGCACGTGCCCCAACAGCAGCAGCAGCACCAACATCAGCAGCAGCATCAACAGCACCAGCAGCAGCAGCAGCAACTCGGCATCGGCTCCAACTCCGATCTGGTCAACAGCCAGGGCCAGTCACTGCACCAGATCGCCCAGGCGCACCAGTCCATTCTCAAGGCGGAGCAGCAGGGCAACAGCGGCATCGGGCCCAACCAACCCGTCGAGTTCAATCATGCCATCTCGTACGTGAACAAGATCAAGAATCGCTTCATCACGCAGCCTGAGAAGTACAAGCGCTTCCTCGAGATTCTGCACGCCTACCAAAAGGAGCAGAAGAACATGCGCGAGGGCGTCCAGAGTCCGCCCGCCAAGACTCTGTCCGAAGCGGAGGTTTACGCCCAGGTGGCCAAGCTATTTGACAAGCAGGACGATCTGCTGCACGAGTTCGGGCAGTTTTTGCCCGATGCGACGAACCACGGAGGCGGTGGCAGCGGCATGTCGGGCTATTACTACAAGGTGCCGACGGGTCCGGTGACGCCGACCGGCGGCACGTTGCAGCAGGTGGCGGAACATATGAGGGCGTTCAGTGCGGGCACACCAACGATGACCACTCCGATTCCGATGCATCTGACGCCGACGCAGCAGAAGACGTCATCGTCGCATCATTTGCTGATGCAGCAGCAGCAGCAGCAGCAACAACAGTTGCCCATGCAACAGCTGCAGCAGCAGCAGCAGCATCAGCTACAATCGACGCCACTGGGCGGCGGAAAACCGAGCGCCTACCTGGCAAGCCAAATGGCCGTCGGTCTGGGCGCCATCAAGGCCGAGATCAAGGCCGAGGATGGCGTCGAGGTGAGCGCCCTGACAACGGCTGCCATGCAACAGCATCAGCTGCACCATCAACAGCAGCAGCAGCAGCAGCTCCACCAGCAGATGCTGGCCAACGAGTACGGCCATGCGTCGGTGGCCAACGCGCATCTGAACGTCGGATCGGCGAGCGTGCTCCCGTTGGGCGGCCTCCGGGCGTTGGACGAGCGCTCAGGGGCAGCCTCTGCTGCTGGTGCGGAGCAGCGCCAACTGGGCGGCGTGCCGACGCTGAACAACGCGATGCAAATGACGACGAACGCTGCACCGAACGCTTCGGCGGCGGCTAGCAAATACCAGGCGGGTCACTTCAATGCAGTGGTGCATGCGGGTGAGAAGCGCTCCGCCCATCAGTCGTCGGCCGTCTATGTGGCGGCCAATCTGGCCGCTGTGGCGGCAGCAGCGGCTGCCGCGGGCAACGCATCTGGTGGCGGCGCCGCCGGCGCTGCTGGTCCTTCGGGCTCGATAAATCTGGCTCGCTCAACGGCAGCCGCATCGGCAGCCGCCACAGCAGCCGCAGCGGCCGCCGCCTCCGACGGCCCAACACCGGCCAAACGCTCCAAACCCATCGGACGCGACATCACGCTGGCGGACGCCTCCAAGTTCGGCTCGCTCTCCGATTACGCCTTCTTCGACAAGGTGCGCAAGGCGCTGCGCAACCCCGAGGTGTACGACAACTTTTTGCGCTGCCTGACGCTGTTCAACCAGGAGATCATCTCCAAGTCGGAGCTGCACGGTCTGGTGGCGCCGTTCCTGACGCGCTATCCGGAGCTGCACCGCTGGTTCCAGGAGTTTCTGGGCGCCGCTCCGGGTGGCGGCGGCGGCGCAGCGGCGGGCGCGAACAGCGGCAGCGGATCGTCGATCGGCGATCGGGGCGCGTCGGCTCTCGGTGGCGTCGAATCGCTGCCCAGCGCCGCCGCTCAGCGGGCGGGCGACCTGCGGCCGGGTCAGGGTCAGGGGGGCAGCTTGGGAGGCGCGAGCGCCGGCGCCGCCGGCCAGGAGCCCAACAATCTGCCGCAAGAGATCGATCTGTCGACGTGCAAGCGGCTGGGCGCCAGCTACTGTGCGCTGCCGCGCAACCAGGAGGCGCGCAAGTGCAGCGCACGGACGGCGCTGTGTCGCGACGTGTTGAATGACACGTGGGCGTCGTTCCCGACGTGGGCGGAGGACTCGACGTTCGTGACGTCGCGCAAGACGCACTACGAGGAGATCATCTACCGGTGCGAGGACGAGCGCTTCGAGCTGGACGTGGTGATCGAGACGAACTCGGCGACGATCCGGGTGCTGGAGGGCGTGCACAAGAAGATGTCGCGCATGGGCGCCGATGAGCTGAGCCGCTTCCGGCTGGACGAGTGTCTGGGCGGCAATTCGCCGACGATACACCAGCGAGCGTTGCGCCGGATATACGGCGACAAGGCGGCCGATGTGATCCAGGGACTGCGCAAGAATCCGATGGTGGCGGTGCCGGTGGCGCTGAAGCGGCTGAAGGCGAAGGAGGAGGAGTGGAGGGAGTCGCAGAAGGGCTTCAACAAGCAGTGGCGCGAGCAGAACGAGAAGTACTATCTGAAGTCGCTCGATCATCAGGGCATCAATTTCAAGCAGAACGACATCAAGGCGTTGCGCTCGAAGAGCCTGTTCAATGAGATTGAGACGCTGTACGATGAGCGACACGAGCAGACGGAGGCGGACACGGCGGCTGGCGGTGGTCCGAAAGCGTCGGCGTCCACGAGCACCGGACCGCATCTGGTGCTGTACTACAAGGACAAGACGATACTGGAGGACGCGGCGAATCTGCTGATACACCATGTGAAGCGGCAGACGAGCATCCAGAAGCAGGAGAAGACGAAAATCAAGTACATTCTGCGCCAGTTCCTGCCCGACATGTTCTTCTCGCCGAGGCAGCAGCTCAGCGACGATGAGCGAGATGAGGGTGAGTTTTGGGGTGGTTTTGGTGGGGGGTTGGTATCGTTGTTTTGATTAAGTGTGTTCCTAATTTCCTCGATTATTGCCTGCTCTCCAGACGCTGACGCCAGCTCGTCGGAGAACAACAAGTTCCGTCGCAACGACACGTCGAAATCCGCCTACTCAAACCAGACGCCCTTCGGTGCACACCGACGCCCTTCGAATGCCAACGATTACGCGTCCGCGCGCAACAGCAACAGCAGTCGAACGGCGGGCTACGAGCCAACCGGCAACGATGGCTCGGCGCATCCGAACTCGAACCAGCAGCAGCGCAATCGCGATCGATTCAGCGGAATCATGAAGGCCGACACAACGCCAACGACAGCCGACGAAATCGGAGTGCCAAACCTGGTCTTCAAATCGGACAACGATGAACTGATTTCCGATGAGACGGCGAACAATCACCACAGTAACAGCAACAGCAGCAGCAACAACGCTCGCAGCCAGCAGCAGCGGCCGGACGACGAATCGTACACGCTGTACTTTGGCAGCAGCAACTGGTATCTGTTCCTGCGACTGCACGCGATCCTGTGCGACCGGCTGTACAATGTGTACGAGCAGGCGCAGATTCTGCTCGGCGAGGAGGTGGCGCAGCGGAACACGCGGAACACGTCGACGGCGACGGCGCTGCGACTGAAGCCGCGCTCCGAGGTGCGCATCGAGGACTACTATCCGACGTTCGTCGATATGCTGAAGAACGTGCTGGACGGGAATCTGGAGACGACGACGTACGAGGATTCGTTGCGCGAGATGTTCGGCATCCATGCGTACATGGCGTTCACGTTGGATCGGGTGAGTGTTGAGTGTTGATTGAGTTGTGTGATAATGGATATGATTGCTACTGGGTACTGAATGACGTTGGTGAGCATTATCACCAAGGTCAGGAACTTAAGGGCCTTAAAAGTACGCGTTAGGGCTCTAGTAGCTAATAACAGTGAAAAAGGGTCTAAAACTTGAAAAATAGAAAAGACGTGTTTTGTATATTTTCAGGAAAATATAAAAATATTTTGTAACTAGAAATTTACAATTAAGTTTAACCTATTACGAAATTAGATCAAATTCTAAACACACACAAAAGTTTATAAAAATAGTGAAAATAAGGGAGAAAAGGCGAAAATGGCTCTAAAAAGAGTAAAAAAGGTAACATAAAATAACGTTTATTTGAATAATAACAACACCCGATACCAAAATAATACTAGCATCAAATATGACATCTATTATATAAAAATGAATGGTCTATGTATGTAGTAGCATCACGCCCAAACGGTTCATCCGATTGTCATAAAACAACCTGCGTTATGTTTGTGTTGTTCCAAGCTGTGTTCGTACGTGTTAAAATTCCGGAAAATGCCTGTAGATGGCGTTATCGTCGGAATATTTGTTATGCGTAT
>JANTBZ010135481.1:0-14762 GCA_024741255.1 Exechia fusca | reverse complement strand
CAAGCGTTATGCTAGCAACACGAACCTACTCCCGCGAACGTGCAGGAGCGCTCTTGTTCCCAGCGCGCACGCATCCCAGAGCCCAGCAGCGACGCGTCCGACGACGAACGATCGAGCGAGGGGCAATCGATAAATATCGCGGAGGCGAGCACTGGCTAATCATTGTGATGACTGTATGTGTGGCAGAGCCTATCGGAGCGTATTGTGCGTGTACACACTCGTAGTAGATGGAACTGGGTCGTTTTGCTAAATTTGGGTGGGAATTATGAGCATGTGTAAATGGATAAACTTGCGTTTGTGAATCTCGGGATATGTTGCGTGAAATATAAATGTTTAATGATATGACGGACGACGCGATAAACGCTGATGTTAAAGAAGTTTGGAATAAACAAACTGTGTCATAATTTATCAATCATATCGTCAAATTTAGATTTGTGAAATGTGTAATAGACAGTTCACTATGCACAAAAGCATATTGGTTCTGAAATAGCAGAATGAGAAAAACAACATCGACAACTATGCCCATGTGAGAGAAGACACTTAAAAGTTGACATCGAAATTCTAACTCTTCTAGTGCAGTTAAGCGCGGCTCATAGAAATTACTGCTTTGTCGAGTGAGAAAAAACTTTTATATTGATATAATGGTGCCTATCAACAGTGGATAACTACACTTATCAAATTAACTCCGTATTTCGATTACAGCCGTCCAACACTCCTCAATGTAGTAAAATGGATGTTATTGTATGGTATGAGAGCATAAAATATCACGGATTTCTTGTATGAAATCACGTTTTTACTTTATAAACTTGTATCAAGACGATTCATTTATTCATGGCTCAGTAACCTGAGATTCTTGAATTTTGATCATATTTTAGCACACTTGAAATCGAATTGTGGAATCAATTACCTACTTTCTGTAAATAAAATGCTTATTTTCGGCAGGAATATGCTGTCCGATGCTCCAGTCTAAGCAAATGTTTTTTGTGCTATGCACGCATTGCGCACCCAATTGTCCGCCGTGCGGATCGACAGCGCCGCGCAGTTACATCGTAGTTTCGCGTTGCGTAGGGCAACACACCACACACCGCCAGAGTATCAACCACATTGAACCGCGAACACTGCCAATAACAGTATTGTCCGTCCGCACGCCCGTCGATCGCACGCCGTTGACCCGCCACCGCCGCGGTCGACGCGCAACTCTGCAGGTTGTCGCGCAAAACACCTTTCGTGCTAGCTCACCCATAGCTGCTGCTAGGCTACGCAAATGTGTTGTGAAAATCATACACATTTGCACACACACACGCGAGAGTGTAATGCACGCACACCTCGTGCACGACATGCAAAATCGATGGGCACCCGCCGCCGCTGCCGCTGCCGTTGGTACACACACACAACGACACAATATCGATGTGTGGTGTCAGGCGCGGATCCAGGATTTTGTAATGAATTTCATATAAATTTATGTATTTAAATTGCACCTCATTTAACGAAGCCACGATTCAATAGTTCGAATACTCGAACTTACGTCAACTTACGTCATCGTGTCCAATTTGGTATATTCAGAAATGGTTAACAATTAGAAGTCTTCAAAAGAAGATGTTCGTTTCTAGATGTCCGGTTCTACATCCGTGATGACATATTTCTCTGAATTCGACTGTAAAAACTACATAAAATTCGTCGTAGTGAAATATTTAATACGATACGTTTGATTTCAGAACATCGTTCATCGAAAGTTGTTTTACCACACACAGAGTCTTTTTATTTTGTTAATCACGTGATATTTCCTATCGAAACATTTCAAATATGATGATAAAAAACGTTGGTAGAACAAAAACGCGTACGCATCACTAGAATTTCGGTAGATAAATACAACCATCAATAGAGCGGCTAGATCTATATGGATTTATATTCTTGTCAAGTGCCCTAAAGAAATATCGAAATGGAAGCCCCAGATCCCTCTTCTGCATTCGCCACTGTGTGGTGTCGAGCCAGCGGCGAGTTCAGCACGCAGTTCAGGTGCAGGCAGCCAGGCTGCATTGACCGCAACACACTCGCTCACACATCGACAAGAACACGTCGAGCGCGGAGGGCACCACATGGGTTGAGCATCGGGTACGACATCGGCACAATGTAGTATATGTTGCGCACAGTTGTCCTCCCGTGTGGTGTTCGACCGGGGCCGCCGGGGCGTGACATCGCCGGTGCATTTCGTTATTATTATAGACTAAATTACCGGCACGTTAACGGTCGAAAACTACGAACGATGGTATTATTTTAATGGCCACCTCACCAACATATATTCCGCTCAAACGTTCTCTGAAAAATCACCGTGATTCAGGTGAAAATCACGACACGACATTTGCTGTGTTCGTTTTTCACACCGGACAATGTAACGAAACGGTGAATGATCGACCGACGTTTAATATTAATTTACCGCGCGCCGCGCGAACCGCACCGCTAAAGAGGTGCTCACGATCGCGTGTCGACTCGCTAATTTTCCTCTGTTTTCGGCCGATTACATATTTTTTCCCACTGTTCCCGGCGAGCTGCCCCCAAAAAGCAAAACGATAAGGTTCAGGAACATGCGTGTTGTATGTTGTATGCTGCTCATTTGTATTAATTTACTCTCTCTTCCCGTGTGTGCGCGTACGCACGATGCCGTTCGTGAGTGTGTGTGTGTGTGTGCATGTATGCTGCGTGGTTAACGCGAACCGTTTTAAAATATGGCATTTTTATTATATGGAAAACAAAAGCAAAGCACACACGATGGGCACGTACCACGTACCCACTAATGTAATGGCTTGTATTTGTGCGTGCGTGTGTGCGTGCGTGCGTGATCGGCGCTCGCAAATTGGCCGAGCGCGCGCGCAGTACAAAAGAGAATAGCGCGACACGCACGTGCCCCCGACGCTTCTGGCGCATGTGACCAGCAGTATGCTCTGTGCGTGTGTGAGATGTTCGCGTGGTGGCGGCGGCACGGTTACTGTTCATCGTCGTTCGTGTTCGTGTTCACGTGTGCACGCAAATTTGATCGTGCATTTTATTTCTTACTTTTGTTTGTACGCCGCCGCCGATGCCGCCGTCGCCATGGTCGCCACTGCCGCAGCATCGGGGTTCATTACAATCGGGTTCGCGGCAGCGTGTGGCTGTGGATTTGCGGTACTTTATTTTCGTGTATATGCTGCGCGGCGGCTCGGCGGATGCTGTTGGCAACAGGCATTGTGGTGAATTTTCTACTTATCGCATCGTCGCGTCACGTCGTGTAAAAATGTGAAAATGAAACGTAGTATTAGCTTGTGCATCATTTTGCGGACATGTGGTATCTACTGATTTGATATGTTATGTTGTGGACAATTTATCTTTTATATAACGGTCAATAACTGTTTTCCCCAATTTTCATATTTTTTCAGTCGATTCATATGTTGAAAAAATCATTTTTTCGAAAACTTCGTATTTTCAGATGATGTGGAAAAATAAAATAAACTCACATCACGGCGTCCTTCGAGCCGATCCATATTGATTGAAATAATAACGGCAATGAAATCGATGCAATTGATGTGTCTTGTGCCGAATAACACAACAATAACGCTTCAAAAATATCGAACATTGATCCGAATGAATAAAAATAAGAAAACAAGTGCAATAAAACACTCACTGAATATAATTGCAGCATTAAAAGAGTATCTCGGGTTTTTTGGGGTCAAATTGTTCAGCTTGGAACGTATCCCCTGTTTTTGTATGTGCTCCTTGTCTTTTAGAATACCGTTTTGCTATAACAAGGTTTACTCAGAAACGTATCTACCGTGTTATGAGAGGTTAAGGTGTATTCAAAAATGATTCAAGCATTTAAACACAAATAAGAAAGTCTATTCTTGAAAATACAAACATTGTTGTAGTGAGTTTTTTGAGACTTTATGAGGTGCTAAAACAATTTAAAAATGCAAGGCAGATAATGGTGAATACTCCAATTGAGACCTTACAAATAGATTTTTTTAATCAGTTTAATCACGTTAAATTAGCCCTACGCCCTGATCTGAAATACCACTTTGTTTTTATTTTTTTCGACTGTGAGCTCGCGCGGCAGACATTTTGCGAAAAGTTGTCTACTGCCCAAAAACGTATGCTCGATATGTCTAAACCTTTTATTTAATCGACCATATTCAGTTTCCATGCTTTTCGATCTTCCGAAATTATTTTGATCAGAGTCCAAATAACACTTCATAAAAACTTTTTCTCCAGTCGTTCTTCATCTTATCAGGAAACAGTGCTTTACAAGGACAACCGATCTTTTGGAGGTTGGTACTAACTATAAAATGTGTACCACACATTTCAGTAGTCATACGAATTTTCCAGCCCAACTTTTAGTAGAACCGAAACATCCGTGAAAGACATGAGAATTCACTAGCACTGCACTAGTGACTTCACGACTTCTCCAGCTGTCTGATCAAGGTCTTCTCAAGGTAGTACAAACCACTACACAAACGAACACGCTTTTCGGTGTCCGCAATGATTAGTTGGGTGCTGCGCTCAGCCCAGCACACACTCGAAGCGCATCCAGCCCAGCAGCCTCCGTCCGCCGTCCTCGCCGTTCCGAGCCCGACGCGCGCAATTCGTGCGCATGATTATTGTTATTAAGCTGATGTTGATGAACGCCGAATTGATCCGTAAATGATGGTTGCGTTGCAGCGCGCGCGCGTGAACGGCGTTGACGCGACGACGTGTGAGCAAGAGATGTGTGCCCTGTGCGCGATGTCAGCACGCAGCACGCAGCTACTATTATATCGCGTAACTGATGTGCTGTGCGCGTTGATGCTTGCACTCGAGATAACGCACCGGGCAGCATTAAAAGAACAAGACGTTAAACGGTTTGGCGTGTTTGCGCGCGCGCGCGCGCGGACACGGACGGAGTATTTTTTCCCGCCGCCGAACGTTGCACGATATGTTGTGTGATCGGTGTTACTTTTTGCTCGGCGACACCGGAATAATCGCGGGTAAAAACTGGTGCGCGATGCACTTTCGACATGATGGCAGCAGTAAACGTCGCCAGAGGGGTGTGTGGTATTTGTATAGGCCCTCGCTGCCGCGCAAAGGACCGCGCGCAAAAACAAACACATGCGTTTTTGTTTGCCGAAACTTGAAATTACTCCGTCGTTTTTGCCCGCGCCAAATTACTGTCATGTTGTCGTAGAGCTTTTATTTTGATGTGTGGCGCCGCTTCGGTGTATGCAAAATGTCAGGCGTCTGCGACTGCGGCGCTTCCTGTGAATAAGCTCTCGCCACAAGGCGAACGAGTGGCCGCATTTATCCGTGTGTCGCGGTGTGTGACTCTCTCTTTGCGACCGCGCGACACGAATCTTCGCGTTCTCATATAACACAATAATGTCCGTCTGGCGAGTGCGCGCATCATCTTCAGCTGTGCACAGATGAACACATGTGCGCATGGCTCTCGATCATAAATTTTCCCCGAAGGCAATTACACCTTACGCACACATGTATCGCGTTCACGTAATAAAAGCGGCCGCGCGCGCGAATGCAACATAACACAACACACAACACAACGTCTCTACGTCCCCACGCACGCGCACAATCATACATGTGACATTGACGCACGCACACACACGCGTGCACCGATTAACTGTACACGAACACACACACCAGCTCAATACAAAACACACAACACAAGATCTGTTGCGCGTTGTTCAGAGCCTGTGTGCTTACTAGAATGACACCTATTGGATGGCAAAATGCTGACAAGAATCAAAAGAAAACGGTAGTTTCGCTAGTCGCTAGATATACGTCTCTATCATTACAAGGCCAATTTCCAGAACACTGACCCGAAGAATAGTCAGTCGAACAAATCATGCAACAAGTCATATTCGATTGATTTGAAAAAAAGTTTGATCGGGACTCTGCAAGGACGAAGCTCATCGACCCAATCATTCTCATTCCATTTTTATCATGCATGCATGTATAACAAGTTAGCCGCATGCGTCTGGAGACAAATATTGAGCTATACTTTTCCTGTTGAAGAATCAAATTGCATTGATTAGTACTAGACAATAGTATTCTTCAGATAATACCAATTTTCAATGAAATGAGGCTATTGGTGAGTAATGCACGTTAATTGAAATTATTACACTAGTCTTACTTTCATTTGTTTAAATGAAAAAGTGGCACAACATTATAAATTATATTTCTCGATAAAGGTCAGTCCAAGGCAGACGATATATACCAATGTCCGCTCAACACTCTCATATGTATGATCCTAGTACACACAACAAACAACACACACACACGCGAGAGCGCAATCCGCGACTTCTTCTACTACGAATACTACATATCAGACACATTCGCAGCACTAGTACAAGTACAGCACACACAGCACAACACACAGCACACAGCACACAAACGACTTTTGGCTGATCTCGCGACGCGCGACGCGCGACAACCTTCCAAATAAGGATGCGCACATGTTGTGTGAGGCGGCCAATACGCGGCGAACGCGGGCTCCTAATCGAATGGCGTTTTTTCGGTGCACTCGTTTCCGACGGAACTGAGTGCGTTTTGCATTCGCCCGGGCGCAGCGACCACCGGGTGTTAGTTAAAATTAGATTTTGTCGGACATGTGGCATGGCCCGGTGGCATGGACCAGTCAGTGTGTGTGTGTGTGTGTGCGTGCGAGCTCGCGTTTTGCGCGATCGCGCGACCGTATGTGTGTTGAACGCGCACCGAGTTTCGCGAGCGGCTGCTCGACGAGTGGCTGGGGCCATGTGTGTAAGTGTGTGTGTGTGTGTGTGTGCTTGTGTATTTACAACACTGTGTCTCTCGGTGACGATGAAGTCACTCTCGCCAACGCAAAAATCGCTGGCAGTCGCGGCGGCGGTGTGCATGTAATAACGGACGACGACGATGACGATGACGACGTCAGCGACGAGACGACAGTAATTCGGTTGTAGGACAATTATTGCGGGTTGACCGCATTTTATTAGGGATACATTTGAAATTAAGGAAATAAATTTATAAATGTTTATCATAATCATATTATTCCATAATATTATGTTTAACAGCCTTGCGCCAGCCGTTTTTTTTATATAAGTCTCTAGCGACATAGAGTAGGCTTCAACGACATAGACACATAGACAAAGAGTAGGCTTCAACACAAGAAGCAAAAAATGGACTGATTTATGGATCACCCCACAAGGCCGCTGGCCACTTAATGGACACTGAATCGGGATGCTGCCGGAAAGATGGTCAAAAGTAGTTTCTAGCAAGTATTTTGAATAAGAAATATGTTGCCGTTTCTTCACAATAAAACCTCAAAGTTAGACGGAACAGTTCACAGTCACTTCTAGTTAGAAGCTGGATCAAATTTAGCCTTGGTTGCGGGTTATGGTTAGAGATGTATACTCTAAATCAGTCAAATATTCTAAACGAAAATCTTTTTGGAACTTTTCAAGTCCGATTTTATATTTTTCTGATTTGTTGTGTTCAGATTTACGGACATACTGTGAGTAAGTAAAAAGTCAAGTACTGAGTTTTTCATGAAAGATCATTCATATTTGGTTACAATTGAACAAATGACATGCAAAAAAACGTCCAGTTTTCACGTTAATAAGATTGATCAGAATAGTAGTAAATACCTCGCTATTCAGCACATTTTCGTATCAACCCAATTCCCCACATTTACACACACACACACACTGACCTGACGATGACGACACATCCTCGTTAAGTCACAGAACACTTTCAATTATCATGTTGCACTCTGTTTCCAAAACGGTAGGCAGCGTGATGAACATCACGCTGCCGGTTCCGATGTCTATAAATTTGTAGTCGTGCCACATGCAAAAATGTCGCGTCTACAAGTAGTCGCGAGAACTTGTATACACACGCGATGCGTGTAATGACCGGCGCGATCGGCGGCAGTGACGCGTGCTGCGTGCGCGATGCGCAAATCTTGCTGCGCGTCGGCACGCGATCGTCGCCGAACAAGCGCCACGCACGCATAGACGGAATTGACGCCAGGCTGCGCGGTGGCGAATAAAATATCGCGTGCGCTCGCTTTGCAAGTGAAAAGCTGTTAAACATTTCGTGTTCGATATCGATCGAATATCGCGCTCTGTGTTTGAGCGAAACACATGCGAAACACATGCAAACTAGCGGCAGCTAGCAGGTCATATATCCCGTCGTGTGAGCGCGGGGCGACGCGCGGCCGGCTCCTATGGTGATTTATCACGGTGGCAACCGCGCGAACTTGGCCGGCGTGCACTTGCCGGAGCGCCGCCGCCACTGCCGCCGTAGTATGTGGTAGTTGTGTGTCGTGCACGCACGCACGCGCGCGATGAACTCGTCACACCGATAAGCAGCGATATTTATGCATGCTTAGACGCGTGCGATGGCGTGCTATGGCGACGACGGCGGCGGTGGCGGCAGCGGCGATCGGTGCTGATGCGGTGGCGGATGCATTTTGCTGTGCGTTGTACACTGTTCACACACACACACTCAGATAAAGGGTGACTAAATTGATCAGCAACAAATTGCAGTTTGTTGTTACTTTCTAGAAATATGATGGATTGAAATGAAAACCGAGTTCAATGGTTTTTTTTAATGATACAATCCTCCCGACCGCGCGAGAATATTGACAGAAAATATTACATATTGGGTGACAAACGTACCATATAATATCAATCGCGACCGGGGAACATATTCGCATACAAATTTTCTAAAATATTCATCGGACCAGTTATTGACATATTATATAGTAACAATCGCGACCGGGGGAACATATAAGCATTCAAAACTGCTACGATTCCACATATTATTTAATATCGAATGCCGAGTTCATATTACGCATATTATAACGTGTTTCTTCTTCGATTGAAAGGACATAACTTCTCATTGGAGTGACATAGAACGATGAACGTATCCTCAAACCCTCAATTAAATTGTGCCCGAGTCCTCATCATTCAAAATAGTGTGCAAAAATCGTTAGAGTTTATCGTTAGAGTTTCTAAATCTTTTTGAAAAGTAAAGGCACCTTTAATTATATAAGGACGAGACTTTTCGTGAATACTGTATTTTTTCTAATCCAATATAGTATTATTTAGCGCGGAAATATCAACGAGAATCATTTTCACGATATTTGTACATTCTTTTTCTCGAAATATCATTGCTTATATCATTGTTTCAAAGTCATTATTCAGGCCGTCGTTTTTTCATGTTTATAGACCCTTTTTCACTGTCTTAGCAACTATTTTAAAGTCCTAACGTAATTTTTCAGGCCTTCGATAACACTACGCAACATTTTCGGATAAAAATTAAAAGGGAGCCCACCTATCTTTTCTGATAGTCTTCATCAACCTAAGGAACATAATAATAATAATAATAGGTGAGACCTCTCCCTTTTTTGGGCTGTCGGCTATTGTAATCAGAATACAATTTACGGACAATCTCACTCATTTTCATGGCAGCAGGATAACATCCAATACAGTCAGGAACAGATGTTTGTGCATTTTTCGAGTGATGAAGTTTTGCCTGTAATTCTATTACCTATCATTTGAGTATACCTGAATCGTTCTAAGTCGCCCCCGTATAAAGCTACGTCACTTAAACAGAAGACGGAACACGGATTTCTGCTCATATGAATGATATTTGATACATGCTATTATTTGCTGATCAATTGTGACACCCTCTATGAACTTTGTGAATAGAATATTTATGAAACGAAAGTTATTTGCGCAAAGTTCTCTTGGCGCTAGGCTACGTGCTCGATATAGTTTTCGTGTGCTCGCAAAGCACACGCAACAATCGTACAATGCGTGGTGGTGTGCTTCGGCTCTGGTGCTGAAACGGCGCATTGCTTATGCACAATTTATTAGCGGCAAGATCGGCGATAGCGATTAGAAATGATATAGGTTGGCGATAGGCAGCGTGCGATACGTGTGTGTGTGCGTGTGTGTGCGTGTGACGATGATGTATGCGCTCGTTAGTGGCGTAGGCCGATCGCGATCGCAATATCGGATTGGGGGCGGTCGGCGAAAGGGGGGTGCCGAATGCCGAGTTCATTAGTGCGTTGTTCTGGGCGATTTGTCCACCGCCGCAATAGAGGTGAGGTTTTTTTTGCGTTTTTCTGTTGTGATCTCGATTGTCAGATAAAATATACTCTGACTCTGTGTACCATACCGCTTTATTATGCCCGATTTTACCGCTCCGGCGAATGTGATTTATTCCCATCTATGCGTGAGTGTGTACACTAGTGGACTTATAATTAGGAACAATCGTACATTCGGTGAAAACTACTAGAAAAGGTTCCGTTGTCATGTTCAGAATCGTATTTCTTGTGATGTACTCAATGTACATAATATAATAAAACAAAACTGTTGAAAAAATGTGCCCTAGACCCTGTACTCGTATCTGTGTTCTTTTAATGCATATTTTGTTTCGTTGGAACGTGTATTGTGGGTCGCAATTCGCAATGCTTTTGAAAGGTCTACAATTCCGAACTGAACAAATGCACTTCGATTCGTTACTTCCCGAGGTGTCTTTCCAGAATAACATGTCCGTTTCTTCGCGATGTTCATAAACATGTCATTGCTAGTACATCATTTTTTTTAAATTCATGTTATGCGTGTGAGACGATCCATCGTCGACGGCCAACTTCCCACATTCAACTTTGAACGATTCGTCGCCTAATTTCCATTATGGCTATTTCTATTGGCAAGAATGCTCTATTTTTCGTTCGTTTAGGCATAGACTCTCTCTCCACAGGGTTAAAAAAGTACATTCGCTTGATACAACACTATATAATAAAACATAAAACACCATCGTTTTTATGCCTTGAAGCTTCGAAGGCCAGGCCATTGAATCATGATGTACGTAATACATTGGCTAAAAAGTGCAACGCTTCCCAGTCCGTGTCTCTATGCATTTCAAGCTAATTTTTCGATTTTTAGTTACTCAGAATCGAAACAAAAGTGAATCGTTCCTACTTAGATGTCCAAGCGAAATTCGCTTGAACAGAATACAAATACGAGTACGGTGCCTAGAGAGTTTGTTTCAACAGTTTTTTGGATTATATGATGTACATTGAGTTCATTGATGAGACTACATAACAAAAAGACAATTTGGTACATGGTAACGAAGCCCTTTCTAGTTATTTTCACAGTATGAACGATCATTCCGAATTAAACGTCCACTATATGCGCACATTCACTGCACTCTCATCATCGTGCGTGTACAGTTGCGCGAATGCGCGTAAGCGATTGTGTCATGTGTTGCGCGGGCAGACGCGAGAGTCTGGCGTTTCGACATTTACGCATCGGCGCCGTCGCCGTCGTTCGCTCCAGCGAAGAATGACATTCAGTGCATCATTTCGCGTTCGCATTGCGCCTGCCAGCCTGCCAGCCTGCCAGCGTTCGATTCGATTTGGCTGATGATCATCATCGGACGACGCACTCCCGCACGATTCCATACGCACCGCATTGCGCGCTGCATTGCATTGCATTCGCTGACCTGTGTGTGCGTGTGCAGTGCAGTGTGCATTACATGCGCAAAAATATAATAAAATCACATTCGGATGTATCGAGAGCGGGCGCGCGCGCACAAGACACACAGCAGAATGCAGTCGCAACGATGCGCGCAAAAAATTGGTAGGCCCGTCGATCGCCGACGCGTTGTTCGCGTTGTCTCAAGCACGCACATAAATACGCAATTTATTTATTGCCCGTGTGCGCGCGCAAGCTCTCTCGCCTGGCGTATACACATTTATATCGAACGCCGCCGTCGTTGTCGTCTCTGGTGATCGATAAGACCAGGAAATTTCGAATATGATATACATTATCTGAGATGTTCAAACACTAAATTGAACTGCACAAATGGAAATAAGTTGGATGTATTAAATTGGATTGGTTATGGAGACATCTATTACTACTGTGGTAAAAAAGGTGTATTTAAATGATGTTTGGACACCGATAGGGTCTAGTCGATGTGCTATTTAAATTTTCACCACTATCACTGACATTTGTGCCAATTTACACACATTTTCATTCGAGTTACGTGTCTTGCACATGGAAGTAAATTTCTTGTTTTTTGATTTTCATGTCTCGGCAGTATACGGATCATTTACGTAGATCTGAATCTCAACTACAGTTATTCGTTTTCGTTTCATATTGCCTGGTTAGTCAAAGAGCATTGTTTCTCACGCTGATCTCAGCTGATAGCTTCGATTTTGGCCTTATCGGAAGCATAAATAGTCACTCAGAGTCGTTTTCACTAGTATATATTTTTTCAAATATGTGATTTTGTAGAGTGTAGATGCACTTTGTGACATTTTGTACCTCTCATGAACATTTGAATTCGATAGAGAGTGCTCACCAAAGACTTGTTGTCTAATATCGAACGTTCCGACAGCAGATAATCAATTTTAAACCAAAAATATAATGGAACAGCATCGTAAAAAACAAAAAGACTAGTAATCCCAAATCTCAATTAATATTTGGTCATGTGTTCGAATGTCAGTAACAGTAATGCCAATTAAAAAATACATAAGCCCTAGAGTATACATTGTTGTTTAATTGTTATTAAATCAATTATGATTTCAGGTTACTCCTTACTTCTCACCAACTCGAATAAATTGCGAATTGTCTACCGACTGTTTTATATGATCTAAATAATAACTGAAACGAATCCAGACAACTTAATGAGAATTATTTTTTTTCTGCAGTTCGTCGCTTACGATTTGTGGCACTCTTTCACTCTACATACCCCAAACATCCCGACCCCAACTCACAGTGGTATGCTCGTACTATATCGATCGCTTTGGCCGTATTATAAACATCACATTACTATACACAGCACTGCTGTGTGCGTTGTGTGTAGTTGGCGGGAGTACAAGTGAATTGAGGGCCTCACAAAAAGTGGTTTGGTGATCGCGACGCTGATTGCATTCGCACGCACGCGTGCGTGTCTGTGTGTGCGATCGCGAACACGTCGCCGCGCACAGCGACACAGCGGCTCCTTCTGCCGCATCTCTCCTGCTGCCGCCGCCGCCGCCGCTGCCTCTTAACGTCTCTCTGACATGCATGCGCGTGCGAATGCTCGGGTGCTGCTCGTGTGCTCGACGTGTTAGCGGGGTTTTTCGTCTGTGTCTGCACACGCAGCATTGTGGCAACTTTGGCGGCGACAGCGTCGGCGGCTCGCACGCACGGCTACCTTGCGTGTGCATTGTGCATCCCGAAGCGCACGCGTGCTCAAATCAATAATATTGCGCTCGTGCAGACGCGCACGCGTTTTCACCCAAATATTTGCGCGTTATTATATAATGGGTTTTGCGGCGGTTGCATGACGAAACGGCGTCCACTTCGCGTCGCGAACGTGTTCGCTCTCTGCTGGTTCTGCGCTCTGGTGACTGACGTGATATGCGCGATCATCGCGCGGAAAAAACCGCGCACAAACACTCAAGTGTTCGACGACATCGTCGCGCGCATACCACAGATTGCCGTGGTGCCGTACGCATAATTTCCAGCAGAAGTATTTTTGTCAACGATGTACGTGTTCGCACACAGTTCGAGTGTTTTTCGCGTTGGGTTTCGCGGACGAATTTGTACGTCGATTGTGTGATTGGCGGCCATGCGTGCGTAATGCTGATTTGATTTCGATTCACATTCGCAGTCGGGTCAAATGAGTGTTTTTCGTTGTCTCATCTGCCGGTTTCATCTGCGCTCGGTCGGTGAGTTATGTCCGTCGTGATTGTGCAAAAGCAGAGCCCCAGATACTTAAAACTTTAAACACAAACAACGATCGTTTATTGTATTACTCGCGTCGTGTGCAGCAGAGTATCGATGTATAGAGTAGATGCCCGTTTTATCGGACACTCTTTGTGGTAGAATTTTCCAACCGATTTTCAAAACCTTTCTAGTTATGCAATGTCCCTCCTCACATTTTGACTATACAATGTTTCAAGTACCAACTATCGGAATAAGAAAACCAGGATAATTGTTCTCTAGTCATTTTCAAATGTAAGTCCCTTTAATCGGACACATTCGAACGTGGTTACATCCCATTCTAAGAGAATAGGCACATAAAAATTATGAGCCGGTCATTTCACTCTCAATAGAAGTTATCATTGTTTTTCGAGATGAATAAATGCATGGTAGATTTAATTTTTTCTGTTTGAAGTGCGCAAAGATTCCGAATGTAGGGTGTTGCGTTCTGTTCCTCAAAATCTAAAGTATCTCGATGGAAAAAAAACGTTTACAAAATCTAAAAATATATTCGTGTTGGACATCACATTTATCTACAGATGAAGCTGCAAATAACGTCTTCACAATTTATTTACATCTCTGAGATAGCAGAAAGGCTGAGTGTATCTTAAATATGGAGTTTAAAAAATATGATTTGCGGCGCGTTTTGTCCCACGGTGGGGTAAAACGCGCCGGCAGTGGGGCATATTGCGCCATATCCGGAAACGCGGTTTTGTTGCTGAAAATAATGTGGGAAACATGAAAGTGAAAATTAAGTTACCAATCTATTGTATAATATTTATTCAGAAATCGAAAAAATACAAGTTATTTCATTGTTCAATGTTTAAGATCAATGTGAACTTTAACCATGCGCTTGGGCGAACTTGTTTATTTTTGTCTCGCCTGCATTTTTTTCTCTAGTTTGTTTATTCTGATCTGCTCCTCATATGCTCGTTCTTTCACATACTTAGAATCATTGACGAGCAGTGACGCGACGTTTTCTACCCCGCTGTGAAGATAGTT
>JANTBZ010135370.1:0-14771 GCA_024741255.1 Exechia fusca | reverse complement strand
AAACGTCAATTGTCATGCAATCATGAATCATTTCCGTAAAAAAAAAAAATCCTGCTACAACTTGGCTGTTTTTCAAGAGTATATTGCAACTTTTTATCTTCACAGAATTTTTCTCTGAAATGATCTTATTGACTTTATCATGTTTTACATTTATGATTTTCAATTGTAAGTAATTTCCACAAAACATAACAGTCAGATACACCATCACTAACAGGGAAAAAACTAGAAGCAGAGGACTTTCGATAGAGATGTGATATGGCTAGCGTCTAGTTCATAAAACCATGCCTCATCTAAATACATGTTTTTGTTGCGATAGACCACGTATTTTTTAAAATGAGGGCCCGTTTTATACTGAAATTCAATCTGTACTTAAGGTTTAAAGATAACGGGGTCAAACTGAAGACAGGCCTACCAAATTCGAATGGAATATACAGTGAAAATGTTTAAATTGTCAAAACTGTTAATTTATTTTCATGTCTCTGTTCAAATAAAGGCACTTGAACAGAGAACAGAGGCATGTCGAAACAAATTTTATGACTATAATGAACATGAAACATATCATGAAAATAGTCTAATCAGACAATTATGACTCATGAAGTTGTATCTTGTTCTTGTTCACATAATTATTGTATCCACTGAAGTTCAAACATCAATCATTATACAATTTTTAAATGAAAATATATTACCGTTGCCCTACAATTAACAAATGAGAAATTAGGATTTCATATGCATATTACTGGTATACAACGGATTTTGTGTCTGAAGATCTCCTGTGATTTACAAATATTATGAGACACTGGCTGATCCAGCGAACGTCGTCACTTTAGGTTTGTTTATAAATTCATATTAATCAGCAAAGCTTCATAATACCAATAGGAAATAAGTTGTTTTTAGTTCTAACGTCAACAAGAATTTCTCGTCTGCCAAAACAAGCATGGTGAAATGTAAATTCGTAATACATGATGGACTATAGCGTTTTTTGTCTGCGATGTGCCACTTCCGAGTCCATTTCTCATAGCAGTATGAGAAATGCATTGAATTTGCTTCGTATTAAAAGTATTGCCGCCCAAAACCTTTTTTTTTTAAATATGTCTGTACTGAAGGGGTGTTCACGTTCACAAACCGTGATATTAGGGTGTTTTGGGCGCGAACTTAAACTTAAACTTCCGACAAATTATTAAATGCAAGTTTAATTGAACATTACATGGACATATCATTCACAATTCTTATTTTTATAGTGTCGTCTATTGCTACGACATTTGCAACTTTAATAACGTTTATAGTTGTATTTATCTTAGTACACACACTGTATGTGTTCCTTTCGATTTTATTTTGATACACAATAAAACTTGTTTCGTGCATTTTGCATCATTATGTCAATTTCGTACTGTCCTATTTAATTTGTGTCACACAAGAGTTGATGAAATGGACCTGAGTCCGATATGTAATCATTTTAGGTCTACATAATGTTTAGCTAATATAATGCTGATAGAGTTGCCCTGACCATATCGAAGAATAATCTATTGAGAATTGTTCATGGGTCACGTTTTAGAGTGAATTTTGCACTTTGTTTTTTTACTCGTCAGAATAAAATTATTAAATTTTGTTTATTTCATTTTATTCGAATTATGCTGTAAACTTGTACAAAGATGTGCATTGGATCACAACACAGTCAAGGCACACTGGCAGCATGTCGGAAACATAAAATATTTCTGCTCTGGTTCTTTCGTTTCGCCCATATAAACCCACAAACTCACGTACGAGTACATTTGCCGACATGTACTTGTCATTATCGAGTTTGGTTTCTTGTTGAAATTTTCCATATGGTTGCAAGATTTGTCTGGGTTCGAACACAGTGTCACCCATACGCACTGCTTGTAGATATCTGTATTGATGATCGCGAACCAAGAGCTGTCGGACGACAGTCGGACTCCTTCCGGACATATGCGTTCCGCCTTAGTAGAAGAGCACATTGTGTGCTCATCGATGCCAGTTCCAACGCGTGTTACGTTGGTGGGAGCTTCAGGCGGCGATTCACGGTTGATAAGTAAGTCGAAGAAATTGGGCATGCGTGCGATCATTCGCTCTATACCATCGATCGGATAGTTGGGTGCTTTCTCGCAGTATGTATCGGTAGTTTCGTTGCATTTTGTGTCCTGTCCGCCAATCCGATTGGATGTGTCTTGGGAATAGATGATGGAGAACAACTAATTATGTCAACGTACAAATCATAACAATTCAATGAACTACTACCTTGAATCGAACGAGTATGTATGCCAAAACCTCTTCCTCGTGTTGCTCTGCGAGATGTGTCGGCCAAACAATAAATGAACTGAAAATCGGAAGAAATGATATTTTAGCACATGTACCTTGTATTTTTTTATAAAAACGAATTCAATCAATTTCTTTTAATTAATCTTTGAGATCTAATCAAGCCAAAATTGATCTCAAAGATCAACCAACTTTTTTTTAGGAAATTTAATTCGTTATTCAGTCGATACATCGTGCAATGCATTCATCAGAATCCTATAAGGAACTATGGAACAATCGTGGACACTAATGAATATAATAAATTGGAATATTTACCTTAAGTGTGACCACAACTGTCAAAAGCAGCACGTATCGGAATTCCATGATTAATCGTTCTACTAGCGATCAACCGTATCACAAGTTTGAGCCGACTTTATATTGGTCAGCGTTATGGTGTTTCAGCTCTTGGTAATTATTCGCTGTACTACACTTTAGATGTTATGGCTGTGTGTGTTGTAAGACGTCTGCCGTCAATGGAGCGAAAGAAGGACCGAGCTAGCCGAGAAACAAAGCTTTGTGGAAACCTTCTTATCGCATTATGAGTGTGCGAGAGCCAGCAAGGTCATATACAGAGGCTACAATATTGTTTGTACATTTATGATTCATTTTATAATGTTATATGTAAAGTAATTATTCGTGACAAATATTTTAAACACAGTACGAAATGTACTTCCTACTTTACTAGCTATCGCCAACAACGGATGTAGAATTGTGGAACAAAATCGAAGTTGAATACAATATAATATTTGTTTCTGAGATTTCTCACACCGAAGGTAAATAATGTCGCACCCTGTATTGTATATTGTTTCGCGTCATTATAAAAGAACAATACAAGGGAGTTATCACAAATTTGTCAAACACTACGCAATAACCAACTCATAAAACAGCTGTGAGAAAGAGTCGTGTGCTTGAATTGTATAACGAAAGCGAACCGATTTAAATTGGCATATGTACTAGAACCTCATTTTCAGTTTCTTCGGTCGTATGCGAATTATGTGCTCCAAACTGCAACGCTAAACAGTTCATTTGTAACAAATACTATTTTTTTTTTAATAGTGTTGTTTATTGAACAATATGCTTGAAAAGCAATATTACATAAACTATGGAAAAATGTAATCAGGATATAATATGTATAACTGAACAAGACACGAAAACGTGTACTCAGCTCAGGACATTGTGTATTGTGTATACTGGAGATAATTTCTGATGTAGCCATGTCTGTGTGTGTTCTGAGATCCACATATTGGTAAACGAATACTACATCATAATAACATTATGCGCCAAAATGACAATAGATTACTGGTACTGGATTCTGCTTTCCTCTAAACGGGTTTGGTGTAGATAGCTCTGCTGAAAACTAAATCGATAAAACAATTTCACTTTTGCCTGAAATTTTATAATATGACGATTTAACATTTTAGCAATTGTTGCCCCAGACAATCGCCCTTCTGTATACATTTTTCAACATGTTCTAAGATCGCCCGAAAACTCATGTTTTTCGAGCACACTCTGTCGGCGATGGGTTAACATGTTCTGACAATACCGAAGTTAAATACAATTGTCCTGTTGTGGTTGTTGTTTACTTTGGCTGGAAGTAAGATCAATACAGCCAAAACGTGTTCAATATAAATATGTCGCACGGGAACACATCTACACTGCCGTTAATGGGTCAACATTACCTGTTACCTTTTCCATATTTCATGTCAATTTAGATTTAATCGGGTAGTAAAAAATGTATGGGAAGATTTATTTTTATTTCCAACGTCTTGAACTTTAGTTAGTTTTATTATTTCCTTTAGTACAAAATGTATGAGAGGATGAATTTTTATTTCCTACGTCTTGAACTTTAGTTTGTTTTATCATTTCCTTCGCCCAGGTATTATACTATAAACAATATATAAAAAAGTGTCCGTGATATCATTCCCGATCAATTCTACGATCGCCCGGAAAAAATAAATTGTTTTACTTTATTTTTATCTATTTTCCATGTTTCTTGTTTCATCTGTCACCATAGACATTTGTTTACAGGTTGAGCTGAATTTTCGGAAACAAATATTCCGGTCGGCCTTCAAATTGTGTTAGTTTGTTAGTTTAAATTGAAAATATCTCGAAATAGCCCAGTATGGTTACACGTATTTCGCGAGCAATTCAATATGCTCGATAATTTTATTAAAATAATGTTGTTGCAGATGTAAACTTGTACACAGATGTGCCTCGGATCACGACACAGTCAAGACACACTGGCAGCATGTCGGAAATCGAACGTATTGCTGCGAGGGTTCATCCGTTTCGACGTTATAAACCATCACGAGCACGTACGAGTACACTTGCCGACATGCACTTGTCATTGTCGAGTTTGGCTTCTTGTCAACATTCTGCATATACTCGCAAGAATTGTCTGGGTTAAAACTAAAACACTCTGTCACCGGTACGCACTGCCTGTGGTTTACTGTATTGATGACCATAACCTCAGTGTTATTCGCCAGTTGTCCAGTTCTCGGACATGAGCGTCTACTCCTACTAGTGCACATTGTGTGCTCAAAGAAGCCATCGCGTGTTTCCGTGTCGGTGGGAGTTTCGGGCGGCGATTCACGGTTGAAATATGATTTGAAGAAAGCTGGCATGCGTTCGATCATCCGCTCTATGGCATCGATCGGATAGTGGGGTACTTTTGAACGTGACTGTATGCCAACACCTCCTTCGATATGGTTAGCGGTTAGTTTAAATTCTCGTGGTACTCTGCGACGGGCCGTTCGACGCGAGTTGATGGCGTGGCGAATCGTATGGCTTTCAGTTGGATTCGATGTTCTCGGGTCATTTGACATAACGGACATTCCATTTGAAGTTGTGTCGGCCAAACTATAAATGAACTGAAAACAGAAGAAATTATATTTTAGAGCATGCGTGTTTTTTGTTGTAAAACGAATTCAATAGAATAGCCAAAGAAAATTGTATCTTTGAGATCTAAATAATATTTTATTTTATTTTATCCGTTTTTTAATCGATAGATCGTGCAATGCATTTATCAGATTCGTATAGTTTGGTATTATTATGATACAATCGTGGGAACTAATGAATATAATAATATTGAATATTTACCTTAAGTGTGACCACTACTGTCAAAAGCAGCACGTATCGGAATTCCATGATTAATCGTACTACTAGCGATCAACTACGATCAACCGTATCGGAAGTTTCAGACCACCGTTTATTGGTCAGCGTTATGGAATTTCAGCTCTTGGTAATTATTCGCTGTACCATACTTTAGATGTTATGGCTGTGTGTGTTGAAAGACGTCTGCCGTCAATGGAGCGAAAGAAGGACCGAGGTAGCCGAGAAACAAAGCTTGGTGGAAAAAAAATCTTATCGCATTATGAGTGTGCGAGAGCAAGTAAGGTCATCTACCGGGGCAACAATATATTTTACACATAATAATAATCTAAATGTACAGTAATATTTCGTAAAATATTTTGATCACAGTACAATATAATCAACTGTACAAAAAAATCTTTCTGCCGAAATATTCAGCTATCGTCAACAAAAAAGGACACTTGATTGATGTAGTATTCTGAAACCAAATCAAAACCGATTACAAATAATATTTGTATATGAGTTTCCACACCGAAGGTTAATATTGTCGCACCCTGTATTGTGAATTGTTTTACGTCATTATCATCATCAAAGTACAATACAATGTAGTTATTACCAAGACCCGGAACTTAAAGGCCTAACGAAGTACGTTCTGGGCCACTAAAACAGTGGTTTAAGACAGTGAAAAACAAAAGAAAAGGGATCTAAAAACCATTATTTATCAATGATATTTCTGAATATGTGTTAACTGTCCCTGTACCACGTAACGCCACGGTGCCATTTCATCATTTTCTCACAACAAGACAGTTTTTACCAGAACGAGAGCAGCGCCTGACTTCACAGAAGAGTAATAACTATCGAGACAACATTTACGTGTCTGCTCGCACACGGTGTTCACTCTGGGCTTTGAGAACTAATTGTACTTGTGCATAACAATCTGTCTATTACTCATTACGCAGTTATTTGTGTTTACGACGCGTTTGATAAATTTGAGTTGTCGTTCTCGGGGATTCGAACCACCGATGTGTGATTCCAAAACACGACTGCGCTTCCCTCTCTACCATCGCGTCGTCCATCGTATATGGAGCAATTATTATTGCACTAAGAAAACATACAAGGCATGTTTTATAATTTTTAAAATTATTGAACAATTGTACACAATTTTTATTGTTTTTTATTTCACTAATCTTCCGGGCATTGGTTATCACCAATTTGTCAAATGTGCTTAGAACTTCAACCTCGGTCATATTGGTTGTCGTTTAAAAGTATCTCATTCTTCTTCTTCATATGATTTATATGTCAAGGGAACCTTAGCGTAGGCATCAATATGGTTATAAGGATGGAATTATCTTTATTTTAAATAGTGTGAACTGTACTATCACAATACAAACTCACACATAAACAAATCAAAATTAACGTTAATCGAGAGAAAATATTCATTACAACGAAACGAAACCATTCACATGAGCAGACTTAATTGTTATAAGACAGAATACATGCATTCGATTTGTATGCAAGTATCGGTCCATTGTCGTTGGGTACGTTCCAATTGCGGGTTTCACTATCAATAGTCCAGCAGTCCAATATCAAACACTTGGGAAAATTCGCGATACGGGGACACAATTTCGTATCAGCCGCGACAAACGATCTTTCCGACAATCCACACTCTACACAACTCCCGCCTAGTTCGTCGACACGTAGCACTACTGGCAGCAGGATGGGAACATGATGTGTTCCTACTTCTGCACCGGCTCCGGATTGCCCTCGGAGTTGGCGTTGAAAAATTAATGAACCGTCACGATCCCAGTAAAAGGTCGGCTATTCCGTAAGTATGGGACTTGGGATATTTTATGTTCAACTATAACAAAGAGTGCTGGACTATTAATAATATATGAACCAGTTATGTGCATTGGAGCCTCGAAAGTAGACATTATGTTTGTTAACATGTTAATGACACTAACTGTATCTCATTCATCATACAATTTAATATGTCCGAGAATCCTTTGCGTAGCCATCATTACAATTGTATTAGGTTAAAATAATCTTGCTTTCAAATAGTGTAAACTGTAATATCTCAATCATAAATGTCAGTAAAGTCGACAGACAATTCCGGCGGCACGGACGATTCCGTCGTTACGTAGCACTGGCAACAGGACGGAAACCTGATGTTCTTCTGTACCGGCTTCGGATTGCCCTCGGTGAACGCGACCATCAGCTGGTAAATGTACATTTGGCGGCACTTGGTGTACGTGTTCTGGTCGAAGTGCTGCGCATACTCGCAGCTCGTCTCGGGCGCCGTGCACTCCTCAACGACTACGCCCTGCTTGTATTTGTCCGTGTTGACGATCCACGTCCACGAGTTGTCCTGCGCTCGGCCCGACTTGGGCCAGATCATTTGCGAGGTGACGCTGCACATCGGGTTCTCGTTCATGATATCTCCGCTCGACTTCTGATCGAAGTACATCTTTCGATCCGGTTTGGGAGCTTCTGGCTGCCTACGGTTGAAAAATGAGGTGTAGAAATCGAGATTGCGTTCGATCATCCTCTCGATGCCATCGACCGGATAGTGGGACACTATTTCGCAGTATGCTTCGGTAACTGGATCGCATTTCATGTCCGGTCCGCCAGTCCAATATGATGTGTCTGGGGAATAGACGATGGTGAACATATAATTATGTGAATACGCACGAATCATAGCAATTCAATAAACTACTACCTTGAATACTCTGGTCATTTGACATAAATGACGATCCATTTGGAGTTGTATCGGCCAAACTATAAATGAACTGTCAAAAGAAAAAAGTATATTTTATCATTTGCAGCATGTTAAAAAAAACGAATTCAATTAAGTTGCCTGGAAAAAAGTATGTTTATCTTTGAGATCTGAATAAATCAAGCTTTTTCATCCGATTTCAATGCATTCTATGGATTCCTATAGATTTGAAAAATTGTTGGATCAATAGAGTAAACTAATAAATATAATAAAATTGAATATTTACCTCAAGTGTGACCACTACTGTTAAAAACAGTACGGGTCGGAATTCCATGATTATTCGTTATTCAAAAGTTCAAGAACTCGTTACGATCAAACGCATTTGAAGTTTGATCCGACCGTAAATTGGTCAGCGATGTTATTTTCAGCTCTTGGTAAATATATTCTCTGTACTTCACTTTAGATGTTATGACTGTGTGTTTTGTAAGACGTCTGCCGTCAATGGAGCAAAAGAAGGTTCGAGCTAGCCGAGAAACAAGGCTTTGTGGAAAAAATCGTATCACATTATGAGTGTGCGAGAGCCAGCAAGGTCTTCTACCGGGGTTATAATATTGATAAAATCTATATTTACAGTAATCGTCTGAGTGGTGCAGGTGATAGAGTGCTTGCCTCACGAGCGGGAGGTCCCTGGTTCAATCACCGGGAGTGAATGAATCCACAGAAAGGATGTTAAACGTTCAGCGCAATCGTGAGTAACGTTAAACCCAACTATAAGATCGATCGTTGGTTACGTCAAACGCAACTATTACTGTTGGATATTCGATTTCCTATATCCCCGCTAAAACGTATTGCGCGGATTATTCCGAAGTATCTACTCGGCAGTGCCCATTCATTTATTTATAAAATTGGTGATAAAACTCCAATATTCAAGGTGGAATAGTGCTAAAATGAAAGGTATCTCGGTGGTCGTTTGAGAAAAGTAATTTCATTCATCATTTGATTTATATGTCGGAGAATCCTTTATTAGGTTAGAATAATCTTAATTTCAAAATACATAGTTTGAACTTAAATATCTCAATTCAAACTCACACATCTTCAAATCAAAAGTAACTAAAATCGAGAAAACCAGTTTGACCCAGTATTCTCGTCTATATACAATTTACATGAGCAGACTTAATGGTTATCAGACAGAATACATGCACTATATACATATGTATACTACAAATATGTATACGATATAAATAGATTTGAATGCAAGTATCGGTCCATCGTCGTTGGGAACAGTTCAACTGCGGCTTTCAATATCAAGAGTCCAGCCATCCAATATCAAACACTTGGGAACATTCCCGATACGCTGACGATAAGGTGACACAATTCCGTATCAGCCACGACAAACGGTCAGGCGTCAATCGAACTTTCCGACACAACTCCCGCCTAGTCCGTGGACACGTAGCACTGGCAGCAGGACGGGAACTTGATGTACTTCTGCACCGGCTCCGGGTTGCCCTCGGTGAACGCGAGCATCCGCTGGTACATGAACATCTGGCGGCACTTGGTGCGCGTGTTCTGGCCGAAGTGCTGTGCAAACTCGCAGCTCGTCTCGGGCGCCGTGCACTCCTCGACGACGACGCCCTGCTTGTACTTGTCCGAGTTGACGATCAGCGCCCACGAGTTGTCCTGCATCTGGCCGGACTTGGGCCAGATCGTTTTCGAGGCGACGCTGCACATCGGCTTCTCGTCCTCGATGCTGCCGCGCGACGCCAGATCGACGGGCGCCGGTTCGCTGTCGAACAGCTCGCGGTAGCGGCTGAGCTGGCGCTCGATCAGCGCCTCGATGGCGGCGGCCGGATAGTTGGGCACCTGCTCGCACAGCGTCTGGTTGTTGCCGCAGCCCTTGGCGACGGTCTTGGGCACGCGGAAGGGCGCCGGATCGGTGTCGTTGGGGAAGACGATGCTGTCGGCGGCGTCGGCAGCTGAGAAGGGAACTATGGTTCGTTAAATCGAACATTGATCGAATAATTTAGAACGTTAGTACGTTTTATCTAAAAGTATTTCTATATGTTCGATGTGAACAACAAGGGAACAACAAGTATACAACCCAAAACCATCATGCTTCTTAAACTGTAATTGGCAACTATATACTTGTGCAGGATCCTGGTGTTCAACGGAACACTTAACATTCAATCATAATATCACTTACTTCCACGGAAGCTATGAGTCTGAAACCTACTGGGTTAGGCGTTTTAAACCTTATAAATATGCAATTCAAAGCCATATTCGTCCTGTCATTTGAAACGCGCGATCCGGAATATAAGAAAAGCTGATCACTTGAACTTTGAATAAATTGCCTCGATACACATTATAACCTGCATGAAAGTAAGCACTGAGCTTAGCGTCGATAGCAATTAGATTCATTTAGTGCCTAAGATTCGAAAACGAGTTGAAGACGTAATGTTGAATCACAGGCCAGAGCGAATTTTCCAACTATCTGATATAATATTAAATACGATCATACCCCACCACCAAGCACCACCGCCACCCCAATCACACATATCGTTTCAACACACAAAATTACCTGCTCGTTTCGAACGGGACAGTTCACCATCACCAACATTGACATTGATCACCTGTTCCTCATGCCCTCGTCTGTGGGGTGCATCTTTACCTGCGCCACCAGCCTCGCCGAAGCCGAACGCTTCGCTCGTCTCGAACACCGACATCGGTTTGTTACCACCACCCAACGTGCTGCTGTAGTGCGAATGGACCGGCCCGTCGGCGTACTCGCCACTGTCCATCTCCGTGTCCGTCTGGTCGCTGGGGAACCGATTGGCGAACGTCACGTCGGCGGCCGGCATCGGCGCAGCGCCTTCGGTCAGCACAACGTAGCCCAGCGTTCCGTTCGGATGGCGCACGACTTTGATGCGAGGTTTGCTGGCGATCGGTGCCCGACGCTCGAAGTCGGCGTTCGCGTCGTCCGCATCGACGCCCTCGTCCGAATAGTAGCCGGGATAGGCAGACTGGAGAAAGACGACGGATTCGTATTCATTAGCGGTGAGAGCGACGAAATTTTGTTAAGAGTAGGTGCACATTAATTCTGTGTGATTGAGTGCGCGTGCTGAAGCGTGCTGATTCGAAAAGCCGGCTGACGTTTCCGCGACTGTGACCTTGAATGATAAACTAATGAATGGATAACGTGTGCGCTTCTGTTTATACTACCCCAGCTCTTATTTGTTTAGGCCTTGTGCGATCAGTGAAAAAAAACATAACGTAACAGAACGTAAACGGTCAGCAATTTCGCTGGTTGACTAATGCATATTGTCTGGAGAGCGATTATATTTAGAATTATTGTTTTTTTTAAACAAATATCGCCAACACATCCGAAAATATTAATTGCCAAAGGGGGTAGTCGTCAAAGGTATATTTGTGTAGGGATCAGCAAGATGCATTGGACAAAAATATCTTAAAACCTACAAAACAGTAAATACCATCGTAACCAACGATGAAATATGAATTTTAGCCTCAATTTGATCAAAAACAGCACAAACTGGCTCGAGATCTCGAAAAACACTATTTTTCAGCCTGATTTTCCATGAGCATTTTTCGAGCGCATTCAGCCAAAGTGGTCAATATAACGAATCCTTCGCTCAGGTGTTGTAGTTATGAGACCTGGTGCTTTCTTTCATTTTCATCGATACTTCGTACTTCCAGGCCTACACTTCAAAATATTCGAGAAAGTAGGAAAATAGGTCGATGGATGGTTTCCATTTCTGGAGAGGAAGGACTCTAGTGCGAGATCCACAAATTCACAGAATGATAGGGTACATGTGAAGCTATTGATGAACATAAATCCAAACAAGATGTCTTCGATAGTTCTTTTGTAATAGCCAAAATCCCAGTTTTAAACTATCGCTTCTGATAACCAGTAGAATTGATAAAATGATATAATTCGAAATAAAAATCAGTTAATACATAGCAAGCAACAACAACATCATTGATGACAAATTGGTTTTGTTTTTTGTAAACGACATAGCATGGCTTATAAAAAATTTGGAAAAATATGGTTTCAGAATTTTATTAATGTTATTTTTCATCCACATATTTACTTGAGTTTTAGTGCAACAACACACATGCCCCTGCAATCGGACACTTTGTGCTCTTCAAACATTCTTCGTACATGATTTGTATATCATGAGTCATGAGATTTATAACTAACTTCCACCGTGCATTTGTTCATTACGGAAAACAGGTGAAACTTTCTAAGATTAATTCCTACATAAAAACGATGTTCTACGAACTTGAACAACGAGACTTGGTCATTTTATTGTTTTCAAAATATGTCGTGAAAAAAGTTTCCGATTGAATTGTCACACATTTTGAAAAGTCATAAAAACATGCTTTTGGTTTTTCGATCCTAGCCGAGTGCCGTTGATTTTTACAAAAATACTTTGTATCGACAAAAGAAGGGGAGGGAAATTGGAAAACTAAAAAATTTCAAGTTTTGGAAAATCTATTGCAGAATACCACCTCAACGAAAAGTGTCCGATTGCAGGGGTATCTACTCTACATAACATATCGTTTGAGAAAAGCTCTATCTTCAACAAATATTAAAGCCTAACCAATGATCCAAGTTTTGTTCAGATATCATACAAGTTTGTGAACAAAATGAATGCGTATATTCGCACGATTCCCATCATTTAATTAAATGTACCAAAATCGCTGTAGACTAAAATGTGTGTTTTGTGTCAAATATTTGATGAGAATGAGACAAACAAAATTGTGTACATGATATAATTCATTCAACGAAGCTTCATCACTTCAATATATGTAACAGTGTACCTTTTTGTTCTCCCGTAAGTGCTCGGATTGAACATATGAACTAGCTTAGTACTAGACCAGACTCTGGTCGCCGCCCATTGTTATTCATATCCACAGATGGTGGCGGCGGCGGGGTTTAACTTGATATGGTATACACAAACTCACAAACGAACACACGAAATTCTAGGTAAGCTCGTCGCAGTTAACCACAGTAGCTCGAAATAGATATGGTAATGCGATGCGGTTGCTGGTGGTTACCTCTTCACCGGTCGGCATCACCAAGTGGTTGTTGGCATCGGCTTCGGCCGACGTGCTCGTCGCGGACGTGCTGGTCGTGGCATCGTAGTCGTAGCTGGGCCAGGCGATCGCAATCTGGCGGCAGATCGAACAAATCGTTAGAATTGCGGGACACGTTGCGTGGCTCGATCGTGCGAATGCGTGCATTTACCTCTGTGAGTGTGAGTACGACAGCGATCCACAACAGCACGAATCGGACATCCATGACGACACACACACACACGAGTGTTTATTCGCAGTACAAACAAACTCTCTCACTGCCCGACAAGTGCCCACAGTCCGGAGTTGAGTTGATAAATCGCGTGCTGTGAGTGGAATTGGCAACGGCAACTGTTTGCACTTTCAGCTCTGGATGGATTGGTTCAGTCTACACTCGCGATGATTGCCCAAAATCGAGCAAGCAGATTGATGATGCTCCCGACGACCTCAACAACAGCAGCAGCAGCAGCAACAACGCGAAGCGTCAGATGTTTCCTTATCTAATCTACCCCGCCGAATCACTGATGTTACAACCGAGACTTTTGATTTTCGCTCTGGACACTAACGAGTCGCACTGGGCAACCGGTGCTGACTGAGTGAATAGTGAATTGCGTTCGCGTGCCTCGATCGGTGTGTGTTTGTGTGTATGGATTTTGTCTCTCGATCACACACTCGCGCGCAGACACAACAAACCGACCGACTGACGTCGCGATCGCGTTTTGCTACCGGGGGATTAATGACGACGTTACGACTAGATAGGTGGGTTTACGATATTATATAGTACACTTGTGGGCAGAGCCGCGAGTGCACGTCAGCAGTAATATCGCGATCTGTTTCGTATCGTAATGTTCTCGCGACTGCGCGAACGGCGCGACTGCGATGTTGTCTGTCGACAGGTCGACGAATAAGTGCGAGAGAAACCGAGCCAACTAGCCAACTAGCCGTTCGGACGCGTGTATATATGTAGTTGATGATATGCTAATCGTATTCAATTATGCCGAGTGCGAGAGTGTGTCTGTGTGTGTGTTGGCGCTACTGTGCACAACAGACGAGTATAATACTATACCTGCGGGACTAACAAGTATAGAATGCTGCGCAGTTCGTTTGGTGTGGCATGTACGTGTGTGACAGGTACGGCAGGTGTGCGTTGGACTGTATCATATCATAACATGTTTCGGTATAGCATAATGTTATGGAGGTCTGATATACGATATTTTAAGCGATCATCATGTGGTATAGCATTTGATTTGCATACTATCGATTGTGACTAATAAGCGCAGAAAACAATGTAACCTTATCGATCGATATGGTCTCGTCATCATAATGCGGCGATCGTATTTCTTTAATTTATTCTCAAAGATACCGGAATTCATGATTCACTGTACTATAAATCACTAATAATTTATATAAGATTATAAACATAACATAATACCATTCACTAGTATCTTCTGCATATACACTAGTGGACTTATACGCTATATGTCAAGCCAGTGTAAAGTTTTGTACTTTAATCCAAAGACGGAACACAATTTTTGTTCGAAATAAAATCAGTGTTTCATTTCACTCC
>JANTBZ010135259.1:0-14773 GCA_024741255.1 Exechia fusca | reverse complement strand
ATGTGCATTTATTAACACTTGAGGCTTTTTAGTGGGCTTATCTTTATAAACTGACGACATAATTTGTTTTATGCTTCTTGTTTAGTACTCTTGATTACCGCATATTAATTTGTTTTCGGTAAACTCTGGTGACGCTACTAGTCACTCGAGCCTGAGCCTTCGTTAGCTAACTTGGCAGGGGTGACGAGGTAAAAGTCTTAGGTCGTGTCTGGCATTTTAGCTTGGCGTATGCATTCGTGCCGGAGAAGACGCGTCCACCAAATCGTCGGAATGTTTTTGCAATGCTGTGCCTGAAACACACTGCAGCATAAGGAAATATTTCGCACGGAATTTATGCATTCAGCACCTACTAGCAATCCAGAGCCAGACATTTAGCTTTGTCATATATGCACTAATTAATAATGCTCTTAGAGTGTGCGTAAGCGCTTTATCGGCAGTAGTGAGCGTATGCATGTGTGTGTTTATGGCTTTGTTTCCCGCACGTACATATGAATTCGATTTTATGACGTGTTGCACGCACTCTGGCGCGCACGCACGCAGGCACGCACCTTTCGGTAAGTCTAATGCACACACTCGCACACACACACACACACACACAGTCCATTAATGCACACACGCATGAATGTGGAACACGTGTAGCACCCGTATCTGCGATATCGAAGGTCGGTGAACCGTGTCGATGCGCCCCCCTTCTCAGTTCTCAGTTAGTATCTAATGGCATTATATGCACAAGAGCGCGTATGTTTCGTGTTGTGCTCACTATTAAGCGCCCGAAAATATGCAAAGCAGAACTGATTATGCCGTAAAAATATTCGGCTCTGTGTTGAATCGCCCACCCGTACATGGCTCGATGGTCTAGGGGTATGATTTTCGCTTCGGGTGCGAGAGGTCCCGGGTTCAAATCCCGGTCGAGCCCAGCTGATTTTTTTTTTCTGATTCTAATTCGAATCATGTTCATGTCCGACTTGGGGTTTTTCTAATAAACGCATGCGTTCGATGTGCATCGAACCAGGGCACCGGAAAGTAGGTCTGCTGATTTAAAAGTAATTACATGATTTATAGGCTTCAAGTGTGTTTGGTGCACACTTCAACACAGCGTTACCGTTACGACAAGAAACACGTCGACGATCATTTATTCCGCACCTTCGACTTCGACGCGGTCGCGATAAGATTGCTGCACCGTGATAATAAATACACACACACACACACACCAGTCGCGCGGTCGTGTTTACACTGGCCCTGGCGTTTGAACGTGTGCGCCTGTTTACGTTGCACTTTTGGCGATAAGCGGCAGCAGCAGCAGTCACTCACAGACCCACAGAGTAGTATTGAACAAAAAATTGAATCAAACATTTGTGAAGTGAGCGCATGCCATGATGACTTGAGCTATTTTCTTCCGCTCTCGTTAGCACACTTATGAACTCGCTTTGAAAATCATTAATCATCACCATTAGGTTTGAATTTGAACTAACAAATACACAGAGTCTAGAGTCAAGCGTTCGAATCTTGACACAATCCAGACACTCGCACACTCCAGCGAAACAATCCCATCGACGCATGATTTACAAGTTTAATTGAAAATTAAAGCCAATCATCACTTGGCATATGCTGCGTATGCTTGTGAAAGCTGCGTGGGAAGATGACGACCAAACAAACGATGTGTTATTCTTCTGACACGCGCGCAGAAAAACTCCAGCCAGCCTGTCGCTGGTTTATGATTTTATGATTCCGTCGATCCAGTCCAGCCACACACGCATACGCATACGCAGAAAGCAGCTTTGTCTTCGCCAAACGTCAACACGCCGGAAATGGATGCGATTTGTAATTTTATACCGTCGTCGCCTGGCTGTACTGGTTTGAACTCTCTGTGCGCGATTGCATTCGTATATTAGTCCGTATAGTCTTTAGTTTGTATATGTTTGCCAGCGCCAGTCGAGACCGATTGCAGGCACTTAAATGTGCGACTCGCCGCCGCACGCCAATGTGATCCACCGACGTTGTGCTCTATGGAGGCCAATTGGGTACGTGTGTGTGTGTGTGTGCGTTTGTGTCGAGCGTGCGTGCGTGTTCGCCTGTGCGTTTGCGCGTGTTTATGCACCTCTGCGAGGGATCTGCGGTTGTGCACTCGTCGTCTCTGTATGCCCAGCTTTGCGAGATAGACTGTGACAAAAATCAAGTTTTACTTGAGCATAGTATACACTTTTTTGTTGGTGAGAATCCTAGTCGAGCATTCTACGATGGACTACAACTACAAACTCGACTGAATCGAATCATTTAACATTTTATTTCATCGGATATATATTTGTATTCGTGTTATTTTTGAGGCACGAGTCATCGCTAGAAGACACGAACATTGTACGTTTTTAAAGCAGCCTTTCAAAACATATTTCATGATTAAAATGGTGTATGATGAATGATATACAGTAATACCAGAGAAGTGTGTACGTCTTTTCCAACATCTTAAAAATGCATTCTTCAACAAAATATAATAAACGATGAAATACAAATTTAAAATATGATATAACGGTGCCATTCGGGACAACCGGCAAGCAATGGTTGTCCCGATAAAATGAAAATATAATATTTATTTCGACCCACTCTACACTGCGCGCAGCCATCCAAGTTCTTTGCGTTTGTGCGTTCGAGTCCCGGGCACGGCGGTGTTCGCCGTATTGATTTCACGATGATGAACGCCATCCGCCCGCGCATCGCGTGTGCGTTCGCCAGCTCCAAGTCGTGAGTGCGGTCCCACTCGCAAAAGCACGCACGCGAGTCTGCGAGTGCAGCAGCAGCAGCCCGCATGTTTGTTTGCTTTAATGATGGCTCATTTCTTATGGCCGGCGAAATCGCGTACTCGCAAGACGCCTGCAACACGCCCGCCGTTTGAGACGAGCTATTTGTCGCAGGGTGTCATATACCAGGGAAATGCATTTGATTATGTTTAGGGAACGATCAATTTATGTTAGGCCGTAATGCAATTTTAATTAGATATATGTATGTCTATCTAGAATGACCACCCCAAGGCACGAAACAATCATGACATTTGTGTTTATATTGTGAACTATAGGGACTCTGAGCATTAAAAACGTATTTTCAAAATTATTATTTGCTGGCCTGATTATCTGCTGGCCTGATTGATTTTTTTATTTTTAAACTCTCAGTGAGGACTTGTGCTGCAATAATCTATCAGAAAAACATCAGTAAAGTCCGTATTGTTTGTTAGTAGCAGACATCTTTTTTATTGAAATTCATTCTAAATAATCAACATAGTTCCATTGATGGACGATATATAACATTTAATATCGATAGAACTTGTGGTTCGTTCGATATTTCAAATTGATTGAAGCAACTTGTGTTATTGCGAAGAAATGGGTATTGGCGTATTTCGTGTCCTCGAAAAAACACTATTTCCGTAAAAAAAATTGCGACAAGAGCTAAAACATGAACAGAAAGTGTTATCTGGATTTTGTCCCAGCCAATAAAAAAAGTTGCTCCATTTTTTCAACATTTCGTAATGGCTATTCTGACACCAAGAATGATGCGCGCCCTGGACGCCTGGACGCCTGGATGTTCCAGTTACCGACGAAAACAAATCTACAAAATAATTTCGGAAGATGGCAAAGGACGAACAATAGAGATTGCTAATACCCTAGATACTGTATTATCAGGATTTGGCCCTTAGCGACTATTTTATATCTACAGACCTCTGAAAAATGCTTGCTGTAAAGCATTCTTAGCACCGATAAAAAAGTTATCGCAAAAAATACATATTTGAAGGTAAAAAAGAAATATTTCCATACGAAGGGCAAAGACAAGTGAAAAGATCGCCATTTTCGGTATATCGTCCTTCAATGGAACTATGTGGATTATTCAGAAATAATCTTATCAAAAAGATGTGTCAAACGATACGGACTTTCCAGCTTGCCTGTTATAATATGTATTTCCCTGGTACGTGGTATGTTGTCTCTGTCGCTATTCCGCGATGGATTGCGTGCCCAAACGACGGTGCGTTTCGGAATAGAAAATCTCGACAATTTTCGCGCACCTAGGCGATTGTTTTGCCTGATGGCACATAGTCGAAAGTGTCGGATCGGATGTGCGATGTGTGATGTGCAAGTTGCCACGACGCCATTCGTGTTTTCACTCGCCGGCACACAGCGCTGAGACAATTGCATGTTGCATTGTTAATGATGTGGATCGGATGGCGGCCTGAAAAAATAACAACCTCATCGCGACATCCGGCCAATGCGAGCGAGAGCCAGCACGAGTGGGCCGGTGTTTTAGAGAAAAACACAATGTGTGCAAACGCGAGGCGCTCGCACGCGAGTTCTCGGTTTAATTAATTCATTCGTCGCACAGCGAACGAATAGCGTGGAAATAATGCCACGAGCACACACACACACTCACAAGTGCTCGGCTCGTGTTTCGGGTGACATCAGGTGAACTAGTTTCAGAAGCAAATACCAGGCGTACATAATGAATGACACCTACGGGCGACGGAAATGGAGCACCGCGAGAATTGATTTCCAATCGTGCCTCTGGCAGTCATCAGTCGTCGTCGTCAAACTGTGGTTCCGATTGAAACCGAAATCCGTGCCGTCAAGTTGCCGTGTGTGTATGTGATGCCCACCTCAAAGCGAAACGATTAGCGCAACACAATAGCGCTCGATGTGACATGTAATATGATGTTGTGAGCATATAGGCAATCCATTGTGCATCGAACACTCGCGGGCAAAGATTTTATTCTACACGTGTTTGCATTTCTTGCAGAAACTGTTGAAAAGTGTAGATAGTTATGTAGAGAATATACAAGGAGAGTATTTCTTATTTTTTATTCCATGACAAATAAATTCACGTAGAAAATAAGGTGGAAAATGTAGAAGAAAACGTCGAGCGTAGGAAATCACCATTGCACTTTTCAATGGTTGAAATAAAGAAGAAAAGACGTATAAAATTGAATTTTATAGATGTTTGGATGAATGCATTTTTTCGTCATTTCAAATGGAATGCGCAATTTTTCTACTAACATAAATAAACCGCGAGCCCGATACTTCAACGGCTTCGTGCCATCAGTGGGGAGCGACGAAACAAGGTCATTGTGGTATTTGCATGTAAAATGCAGTAAACGATGTGGACGTGTACTAAATGTGGCGTCTTGTACTACGATACATTATATGTGACAAGAGGCGTGTGCAATATGTGCGCAGGCACACATCGCGTCGTATTTCCGGAATAGCAATGAACACAATGCACTCGTTCACACGCTTCCAGCGACGATTGGAAATCGATAAAGCATTCAATCTGTGCTTGAACTGAAAGCCAACGTTTGTGTGCGCGTATGTGTGTGTAGATACTAATTTTTCAGAATTGCATAGAAGTGAAGAATTAGAGGAAAATTGTGTGTACCGTCTGCCGTTCGCTGAATGCGTACGCGTACACTCCTACGTTTGGTTGGACGTATTCTCATGCGAAAATAGCCCAGACTGTGTGTTCATCACACCGATGTTTGCTGAAATTATTTATCTAACATTTGTGGCAGACACTCATATAATAATTTCCCTAGTATTTGAATCGTATATGATGGCTAGCGAAACAATACTGTTCAAATAAAAGTTTAAATTCCCCATCGAGTGCATATCATTCCTCATTAGGATGTTACCGCATGTATGAAATGAATATGCTTATGGCTGTGCTTGCGGGTTCTGTCTGTGGTCTGTCCTCAGATTTGTGTTCTAGCATAGTAGCAGCTGAAATGGAGAACGACAGTACCATGTTCTAATTAATCCGGAGTTTTCATCAATGGTGTGTGACGTGTGACGACTGCGTGCACCGCGTAAACCAACATCGACGCAAAATAAAAACTGTGTGTGTTCGTCGCATTTTTTCATGCACTAAATCTGTTTGTGCTCTGCCAACTCATATGCTTCTGTTTGATGTGTGATCAATTCCGTGAAATTGAGCCAATGCGTCGCACGTCGCACATTGCACACCCCCATTCCATTCCAGTTAAAATCCTCGCATATTTGCACATCCCCATCACGCATATCATTCCGCATTATGATGTTACCGCATGTATGAGATGTGTATGATTGAGGGTGTGCTTGCGTGTTTTCTGTTGTCCGCGTCCTCAGATTTATGTTTTAACGTAGCAGCAGAGATGGAGTATGTACAGTGTCATGTTAATTAATCCGAATTTTCATCAATTGTGTGTGACTGTGCGCAGTTGATATACTGGTGCATATCAACAGTTGATAAAATACGTATAAAATACTTCGTATTCGAAATACAGCCGTCCAACACTCATTAATGGAGTACGATGGATGTAGATGATGATGATGTGTGCAGAACCGTGTAAACCAACATCGACGCCAAATAAAAACTGTGTGTTTGTCGCATTTGTTCACTCGATGCACTGACTCTGTTTGTGCTCAGTCAACTCATATGCTTTCGTTTGATGTGTGATCAATTCCGTGAAATTGAGCCAACCGATACTGAAATTGGATTTGCGTAATGGGTCGGACATCGTACTTCGCACAACGTCCTCACTCTATTCTTATATAGTACGTTAACAGGTGTGTGTGTGTTCGCATGTCCCCGGATTTTGCATTTGTGACTTCTAGGTGAACGTCATCAATATCGTATGTTTTAATGGAACCAGAGATTTCATCAATTATGTATTATGTGCATTTGTGTGCAACGAATGAAATGCGGTAGGATTATGCATTATGATTTTTTTATGCACTGCTAACAACCAGCCACAATTTTAGACCAAATTGTCCATTTTATACGTTGAACTCATACTCATATTCACGTTCATATTCTGTTTGATGGGTGATTAATTCCGTGAAAACAAACCAAATATGATGACTAATTGTAAAATTGAAATAGCACTTCCCCATCATGCGTGCTTTTATCAATCACAATCAGTACGATAATAATATGATGAAGTGAATGTCAATATAATTCGCAATGAAACCATCATCAAATGTGTTTGTGCGGGAAGCGGAAACCCACAACCAACATGGGGCGTCGCCTCAATGGAAATGCACTTTTTATTTATGTACTAACCGTGTTTGCCATGCTATTCCAGACCGTTAAACCGGTGTACGTGCAAACGTGACAATTTTCTACGTCGCACTCATACATATGCTCTTGCTGTTTGTTGTGTATTTTATCCGGCGTAAGCTAGACTAGAATTGAAATTGTGGAATGCTTTGTGCATATCCTTTGCGGTACATATGATTCTTCATTAGTATTTGCTAACAGGTGGATGGTCTGGTGTGTATTCGCTGTGCACATGTTTTTATGTGAGAGGTGGTTTGTATGGTTTCGCTGCCCCCATATTCATGTCCAGTGTGCAACGAAAAACAACGACCAACATGCGACGACCACATCAAATTAAAATGTTGTTAAATTTTTCATTCAATTAATAAGTTCTAGCCGTGTTTGACGTGTTTGACTATTATCTACGTTTCACTCATATTCATTTTTGGTGAGCGTTAGATTTCGTGCGAACGAGCAAAACAATATACTAGCATTTCAATAATTAGTGGAATGGTTTGTGCACATCCACTCCTAACTCTATATGATGTTAACATGAGGTGTGAGAGGATTATGCTTGCGTGTTACCGTTCTACAGATTTATGTGTGGAGTGTTTTCCGCAATTGAAATGGCAGCTAATGATAACAAAAGTCTGTACGTGATCAATGCTTTGGCGAGTAATATACGCTGGATATTTTATATAATGAGACTAGGAGTTTCACGAATAACAACGACCAACATGCTTCGGATATGTCAGATTAAAACGGTGTGTTTTTACACCTTCCATTCAATTAGGTATAGCGACCGAGTGCGAGGCGGAGGCGAGGATATGTACGATTTAATTTTCACAGCTGTTCGAGCACATTCACTATTTTCTCCGAGGCACTCATATATTTTTTCGAGTGCTTTTAATTTCGTGTAATCGAGCCAAACGATATACTTGAAATTGAAATTGTGGCATGCTTTGTTCCGCATCCTCGACGCGTAAATACCACTCTTCATTATAATGTTAACATGTGTGAGTGTGCGCTAGCGTGCCTGTCCTCAGTTGTATGTTGCTGTGTGTTCTGCACGCCTGATACAACATGGCATGGCTAAAGTGAATGTCGGTGTCATATTTTAATGAAACCAGAAGTTTCATCAATTGTGTGTGTGTGTGTTTGTGTGCACTGAAAACCTCCGACGGCCGACATGCGCCAAATGACAAACGCTCCGCACACCACTCCTTTCGCACCGCGGCACACAGGCGCAAGCACACACATTTCACGCTCATTTTAATGCGCTGCGCTAGGCGCCTGAGGTAATCAGAGGTGTCACATAAATGGAGCATTCCCGACATTATTATTCCGCGCCGTGTCCAAAGAGTGAACTCGCATGCGATGCGCGTGACTCGTGTCGAGCGTAGCGACAAGACACATCTGCGCGCACAGAGAGATAGCACATAGCACACACATGCATGGCATGCGGCGGACAGAATAGGGTCCCAACCGCCTGTGGAGCCGGCCTGCACTGTTCGTTTGACGATGGCATGTCCGCATGTCCGTGTCCGTGTCTGTACGAGCGTGTTCTATTAGGTTTATACATATGGAATTGTATTTTTTTGTACGTAGGCTATGGCTCGATGTAGTGTCGAAATTCATACGATGTAAAAACATGTTTCTATAGTTTGAACATCTGGTTACAACATACAATCAATTAAATTGCCATCATTCACAACCTGGGCCTTCAATTTGATGTTTATAATGACGTAACATATAGACAAATTCAATAAAACGAAGAAAGGTGAATAATGAAACACGTTGTTTCAATGCCCTGTTGTATTAGTGGCTGTAATTTATGTAGCGTGAAGTGTAATTTATTACTGGAAATACATTTATCTCTGCCATTTAGTCGTCGTTCAAACATAGATGATTTTTCAGTAAAATTCGCGTGTATACTGTTTAAGTTTGATGAAAACGTATGCGGCTCGTTCACAAACTGGCTTGAACATTTACAAGCGCAACAAATCGGATATAATTATAAAGAATAGTGTCCAAACTTGTTTCTCATTGCGAGACAAACAAATGTAGAATAATTTGTTTGCACGATATATACGATAGACCATCAAGAACTTATTCACTCTAATGTATCTTAACTTTTCTGAATATCTGCCTCGTTATTTAGTCAGCGGCGTCTTTCGGTAATTTCCAACACGTCCCGATTAATAACTGCAATCGTGATTTCAATAGAGCATGCAATAGTACAAATGTGAGATTTTTGAATGTGACTGGATCCATTTCATCGACGCAACATAAAAAGTCCCTACGAATATACATATGGACTGTTAAAAGACCAAATAATCATCGATAACTGACTGATATAATTCAATATATTCGATTACATTTCCCTCGCCAGTGTTTGAAACATATTTGGACTTCTCCAACGCGATTTATTCTGCAGAAGTAAAATAGTGGCGAGTCTTCGTTTTACATGAAATAATGCAATGCCACAACTATAGACCCAGTACCAAATGTGGAGCTCGTCATTATTATAATTCGCGTTCCGTTTGATGCCCGTCTGGAGCGCACTTTTGCGCGCGCCTTTCCTTGTTACCTGTCCATAAGCGTCATTATTCCGCAACTCGCGGCAGCTCGAAATGAGCACATATCAGCGCAGCAGTGTTCTCATACATAATGCATTTGAGCCTCAAACGCACACTAGACTAGGCAGCAATCGCGCCGGTCGAATGCAAATGGTCTCGGATGTGCGACGCATTCGACGACGACGCATTACACCGTTCATCGGTCGAATCGTCTCAAGTCTCAGCGCACGCGTCAAACATAAGCGTGTGCGTGCAGTAGCGGATCTAGGATTGAGCTGGGGGCAGATCAGTTACATGAATGGGATTTTTTATAAATCTCGTTCGACTCTTATCTTTGTTGCAGAATACATTGATTTAGCTATACAAATTCAGCATAATGTATATCTATGCACCCGCCCGAAGAGCAGGAGAATTTTAATAGGCAACTCGAAATATCATATCGCGCCGCTCTTTGTAAATTCATACTTAGAGCTTGTTACAAGTAAAATATATTTTGATTATTTTTAATCATTGAATTTAAAGCCCGCTCGCCAGGTCTAGGATCCGCTACTGTGTGTGTGTTTGTGTATGTGTTTGTGCGATGATCCGGAGACGCGTGCGTCTCCTTGGCACGAGCTGCCAATCATGATCAGGCGCTATGCTGCGCTGCGCTCTTATTGTTGCGTTTGTCCGCTCTCCAACTACGCTGATTGACGTTGTTAATTTTGCGCTGAAGTGGTTTTGATTGAAAGCGCCTGCAGCTGGGCGAATGGTGGCCAGCTGACATAAATCAATAGACTAATATGGTCGCGCGCCGCGCGCTTCACTGCAAATGTTGGCGAATTAAGTTGGTTAAGCCGCCAGCCAGTTCGCAAGTGGTCCGTCGACGAATATGAAGACGACGGATGCAAGCGAGACCTCTCTCTGCTCTGCTGTCGGACGGGCGCTCAGGGTTGGGCATTTCCAGCGATGACATCATGTCTCGCCGCAGCGCCCCATCGTTAAGTATGCTGCTGCTGCTGCTGCTGCACGCGTCTTTGCATCGTTTACGGTTGCTTGCACGAAGAAGCCAGTGATGCGTGGTTTATGCTGTGTGCAGCTCACAGCTAAATGCAATGTTTGCGCAGTGATTTAATTAGCCACTGTGCTGCGTGCACGCAACTTACAGTTAATGTCAACGCGGGTGACTCGATGTAGTTTATCTTGTGTCGTTTGAGGGTATTAGACCGTCCATCGTCTTTTCCGTATATTTTCATTCGGATTAATAGTTTAGAAACACCATTTAATATAGGATTCAGGGAACCGGAGTTTGACACGAAGTTCACTACTGTCCCGAACATAATAAGGAAAATAAAATATATGAATAAACACAAGACCCAAGTATGTATGGACAATCTCCTAGCATCAGAATATGGTGATGTCAATCGCAATACAGTGGATTTTATTCTATTGTTCGCATGGCATGAAACTCATCATGAAATACCACACAGCAGAACATGGACTGATAAGTATCGGGAGAAATAGGGAAGGAACATCATTTATGATGAAGGCAAAATTGATTGTTGATCATAGTAATCTTTTATACTCGTTCTATCATTAGTTTGGAAGATATTACCTTTATTGTAACTCGCAGCTTGACATTAAAGCACTGATTCATGATAGGTAGAAGGGCCTCTTGAGCCAATACATGTCTTGAGAAATTGTTATCTGGGGTCTGCCCTAGACGAAATAATATTTGGAAATTTTGTGAAATATTCTGTACCTTCCATTTGGGCATCGAAGAAGATAATTTCAATAATGTCAAAATTCTGAACCTGGAGCTCACACCATGGTTTTATGGAAAAATATATACATTATCGAGCATACGTTTCAGGGCATGCGAGAGCTTTTCGCTTAGAGAGTGCGGCAATAACTGACAATCGTCCAAATCGACCATAAAGCCATTTCAAATTAATCGAGCTATGAATTGAGGTCAAATCTATGATTTTGTGAGTTTTTCGCCCTCAGCGACTCCCAATTGAATACAAAAGAACATAAAAATTGTTGGCCCTTCCCTATTTCTCCCGATACTTATCAGCCCATGTAGTACTACAGTCTAGTAACTGGAATGGAATATATCAGGTATTGCTGCCATCATATATTTGCAACTTTTTAAGCCGATTAAGTTCGACAAAATGCGTAATTTTAATGCTACACCCGACACAGGAATCATCAAACACCCTTCATCGGATGTTTCGCCCAACTTTGAACATGTAACGTGGACTCATTCGTGTAGAACGAACATTGCGAATTGTATATGTGTTAGGTCTACAGGTTGGGTCAGCTTTCGGAATATCATTGTACACTTCAATCACATGGACCCGAAATTCGGCACAATGTTCTCGACCATACCAAACTAATAGCTTTGAATATGAACCGAAACAAATGGTTTCCGTCGATTAACATTTTAAACCGATTACGTGCGATGAAACTCCTAATTGTAATTCGACACTCGAGGTGTATGTTTGTCCTGAATGACGATGTTTCTTCACATTTTACAATATATTTTTCGGACAGAATCATCGCAGAGTTTAGTGTTTGTGAGCGGAATTACGTAATTGCGAGATGCAAATGAACACTGGACAAGGTTTCCTCTTCAATTTCTACAAATGGTAACCTTTAACACGAAACCAACTGCATAACACTTGACATTTATTTATTGTTCACAGGCAATAAATACAACAATGACATGAATTACATTCCGATTACATAATACCCTCAATGTCAAGTCGGGCGCAACTTTATGTAATGTAACTTGTGTCGTTTAATGACCCCAGTGCCGCCGTAGAGATTCCAAGCGCATTGCACTCGCATATCTCAATTGCTGATCCACAAAGTTTCGCCAAGTTAACGAGCTCTGATCGCAAGTGAGGATATTTTTTCATCGAGCTCTATTTGATGTGTGTGTGTTTACCCTCTTTTGTAGTTTTGATTTCACACTTGAACACCCGCCCCCTTGTTGCCGACTTGCCACCGACACCGACCAGCCAGCCAGCCAGCAACACTCTCCGCTGCGTTTATGTTCACACATATCACAAATCTGACGACGTAACACTGCTCTCCGGCGGTCGGTCGTTAGGCCCAATGTGATTTCAATCGCGCGCAGTCAAAACAATATGAGCCAGCATCTCTCGCTCATAAGCCCAGATGGCATGCGATCAGATTGTCGCATAATACGAGCCGCGACGTCGGCACGTCGAGCGGCTCGTGCGCACACAATCTGGTATGTGTACATGTTGTATGTTGCGTGTACGTTGTGGTTGTGCATGATCCAGCAGGAACCATGCCAGGAATCCAGCCATCCATCCATCCATCATGCGTGCGTGCGCCGACCCGGGGAAAAACTCGTTTAATAATAATGCGACATTGAACGTGTGCGCACGCATGCACGCGAGCACGCACGCGTATAAACTGTTAATTGCATGTGTGCGACCCGTCGTCGCAAGACACACGCACGCATAAACATCACGCACAAGTACGTACTTGCCTAATGTAATATAGCGTATAGCATAAATAGCATACTGCAACGTCAGATGTTTGACGATCTCGAGCCTGGTTTATGCTCGCCCAGCCAGCCCAGCCATATGCAATGTGTGAACATTAACGTGTGTGCGTGCGTGCATTGCGTGCGATGCTCGTAAAATGCAACGTTATTAGGTTTTGTGTTGGGATGAAGTGCGTGTTTAAGAGTGTTTATACGGCTGGCTGACTGCGTGGCGCTCACACATATACATAAATGCGCTTCCCCAATCTTGCAATGTGCGTGTGTGCGTGTCTGGGGCAATTGCCTAACAAAACGCATGGACAAATTGCAGCGTGTAATAATTAATTAGTGTAATGCAAATTATGTATGCAAGATGCACGGCTTGAAAGACAATCTCGGAAGGCGCTGTGGACACAATATTATCTAGCGTTCATTATGCGGTAGATTTTTCTATTGTGAAAAACAAATAATGCACTACTGCATAAAGTTAATTGATCTGAGGATTTCTTCACATAATAGTATCAAGTGTTGACCACGCTGCAGAAATAAATAGAAGTACAGTACAGAAGGAGATTCTTATAAGACGCTGAGGCTGAGGATTTACCCTGCTTTGGGTTGTAGATTCTAACTGATCAAAACGCATGGATTAATTGCAGCGTGTAATAATAATATAGTTAGTGTAATGCATATAATGTATGCACTGCGTGAACGAGATTCTGGAAGGCGCTGCCTCCATGTAAACGATATTCTCGCAATAGTATCTAGCGTTCAACATGTGGTCAATCATTCTATTGAGATAAAATGATAACTAATAATGCACTGATGCATAAAGTTAACACATCGTGAGCGTGCATCTCAATGTCTCAAAGTTTTTTTGCACAATATGAATAGTATAAAATGTTTACTACAGACAATTTGTTTAATGGGAAATATAATAACACGCTGATGCAATAAATAAAAGTACAGCGTGGGAGAGATTCTTGGAATACGCTTAGGATTTGCGATGAATTAAGAGATTCTTGATATTCGCTTAGTATTTGCGTGGTAATTTTCAACAGAACATAACGCATGTCTCAAATTCATCGTTACTAATTAATTAGTATATTATATCGATGTATGCACAGCTTCATCGAAATTCTATGGATTGTTGAGCAAAAAAACATATTTTCGATGTGAAAACTAATTGAACGCTGATGCAATTATGTTAGCACAGCGTGAACGAGATTCTTGAGGGAGGATTTTCTCTGCACAATGCAGTGTTTAGCATTAAATAGGTTTTCTATTGTGAAAACTAATGACACGCTGCTGCAATAGATAAAGCACAGCTTGAACGAGATTCGTTAACCACGATGAGTATTTGCGAGGCAGAATAAAGTGCTTTGCGTGGCAATTTTCAACACAACAAATAGCATGTACAAAATGCATAGAAACTACTAATTAATGTATCACGCTTTCGTGAACGAAATTCTCTCTACAATCTATATATATAAAAATGGATTTGGGTTAAGTCGTTGTTACTTATAGACGCCGAACTGGCCGGTCCGATTGACGTGAAATTTTACATGTGAGAACCTAATAGCTGGGAGACGAACATGGTAAACAAATTTTTAGGAAATCTATATCGAATCATTGTGAAAAGTTCGTTTTT
>JANTBZ010135148.1:0-14787 GCA_024741255.1 Exechia fusca | reverse complement strand
GCGTGGGGTGGGGAGTCGCAGGGTGAAAGGGGGAATTGGCGAAACTCAGCCCGATGAGATGTCTCTAAGATTATGTTTTAGGATATCTCAGCTTATCTAGATCCTAATTCGGTTGACGTTAGGTGGTGTTGAGATCATCTTCAAGACATCCCAGGGACATCTGTGCACATTAAGAATGATCTCAAGATGTCTTGTGGATCACGATTGCCCGTTGTGTAGATCCAACCAATCAAAGTACGTGAAAAAGGGGTGAAAGTAGAGGCAAAATAAAGTTATGAGCAGTTGAAGATAGACTTTTTGGGCGATAAATACTTCAGTTTTCCTTCCTGAAAAACACACTTCGATTGGTGCGATCCACCACGTTCTCTTTTCTTGTCAGCTAGAATGAATTTTAGTCTTTGGAAGATAACTAGTTAGTCCAAGATCTAAGTCATCTGCTCGCACTCACATTCGTCGGTGACATCCGTCCCGATTCCGTGTCCGAATCGGTGTGTTGCGTGTTGCTCGCCGACGCCTGCGAGCCGCCGTTGTGTTGCTGGCGGCGCAAGCCAAAGCTATACAGTCCGGACGAAGGTCGCATCATGCCGCTGGGCCGGGCGATGCTGGTGCGCTGCTGCGGCGGCCGCAGCGAAGACTGCTGGTGCTGGCCAGAGGGCAGAGCGGTGGAGGGATGCTTGAATACGGGATCGGCGCTGCGCTGCTGCTGCATAAATATGAGTAAAAGTTGTTTTAATGTACTGAACCCTTCTATAGCTAATGAAGACAAGACTGCCCCAACTTCGTGAATAAATACTACCTCAATAAGTTGACTTAAACCATGCCAAACAATTGGATTTAACAAAGTGTGCGATAATTTTGGAGAACAGGCTATGATAATCTGAACAATAGATAGATACACGTTTGTTGAACAAACATCATTCTATCATATACTATATACACAGAAAATCGCGTGACAAAGGAGAGGATTTGTAGACAATTTATTTCTCTTTCATCTGAGTATCAACACATTTTTCTAAGTCGGTCCTGTGAAAAGTTATAGGCTCTATCCAAACACGAAATCCAGATGTTTTGTATGGGAGTAAACAATGGGGAGTACCCATACACAAATACGTATTTCGTCAACGGTATGAATGACATAGCTTTTCACTGAATTGACCTAGAATGGAATGGAATTGTCTAAAAATCATCACCTTAAGAAAAAATTAAAAATATATTACCGAGCGAGTTAGAACTCGGTGAATTCTTCATATAAAAACGGAGAGGTTGTTTACCCTATTTTTTGGCATGGTTTAAGTCAACTAATTGTGGTAATAGAAGACAGACAAACATTGTCATTGCGCAACTCTCACCTCCTTCTGACTGCGCGCGTTCGTCTCGTCCGCCGACTTCTCCATCATCGCCTCCGCCGCCGACCGGTGCTCCTCCAAATGGCCAATCGACTTGGCCTTCGCGCCCATCGGGCTGCGCATCTCCTTCGCGGCAGCCGACAAACCCCCGCCTCCCTGCAGCTGCAAATGCGACTGCGGCTGTGCCATGTTCCGCGTGATCGTCAGCGACGCATCGCGTCGCATCGCCAGCAGTCCGCTGCCCATCGCTGCCGACGGTCGCTGCAGAGCCCGTCTTCGCGGCACCATCGCCATCGGTTGCTGATCCCGATTGTCAGCCGCCAAACTTTGCGGCTGCGAATCGCCGGCGCCACCACTCTGGCTGCCAGCATCGCCATCATCGTCATCGTCGTCGGCAATGTGCGGCACCGCCAAATCGGTCGGCCGCTTGCCGATGCGCATCGTCTTGAAGCGATCGCGATGGTTCGGAATGCTGCGCGGTTTCAGCTGCTCGATCTTTTGCCCGGCTGCTGCCGAGCCTGCCAGCTGCTGCCCATCGACGCCAGACAATGCCGACGCCGCCGCAGGCAATGCAGCTTGCGTCAGGTCAGCACCGGCAGCTTGCCGATTGCTGTCGAAATTGTGCTGCACATTCTCCTTGCTGTCCGACATCGTCGAGGAAGTTTGGCTGCTGCTGCTGCCGCCCGACCGATCCATCTGCTGGTGCTGGTGCACAGCGGCCACGTCGTCGATGATGCGCGAGCGGCGCAGCAGTCGCTCGCCGCCACCGCTGCTGGCCGTCGACGATTGCGACGAGGACATCTGCAGGTGCGCCGATCGATTGGCGGTGGCCATAAAACCGCTGCTGCTCAGCATACGATTGCTGTCGTTGGCTGCTGCTTCCGACTGCTGTACAGCTTCTGCGGCCGCCGCCGCCGTTCGCCGGTGCTGCTGATCCTCCAGCTGCTTCTCCAGATTTAGCAGCGAATGCCGCTTCTTGATGTTGTCCAGCGATTGGCGCATCTGGGCCGCGGCATCGGCCGAGTGGTTGCTGCGCTGCTGGGCGCCATGCTTCTCCGACAGTCCGTTGAGCATCGCATCGAAATCGGTGTCGTTCTTGCACAGCGACAGCGACTTCTCGAACTCCTCAAAGTTCTGCAGTGACTGGCGTTCGTCGCGATCGCGCTGCGCATTCGTGCGCAGCTCAAAATCGGCCGGCGGACTGGGCAAATCGTTGAGCACGTCGTCGTCGACGTCGACATCGTCGTCGGTGGCGGTGGCCATGGCGGCGGCGGCGGTCGTTGTGGCTGGGTCTGTGTTGCGCAGGAACGCGACCGCATCGAGGCTCGGCCGGACTTTGGGCCGGACGTACGTGTGGAATTTGCTGTTGACGGTGGAGGTGAGCAGAGTGGGATTCGGATGCGGTGCGGTATGGGCGGCGATCGGCGAGATGTACAGGGTGGAGTCGTTGAGCATTGGTGGCGGCGCGGATGGAGTGTGATGGGCGGCGAAGGCGGCGTCGGTGGCCAGTTTATTGGGTGTCGATTGGAGTCCTGGCGAGGTGGGCGAAAAAATAAAGTATGAAGATGGTATTATCTGAAACCTCAACCAATAACTACTCACCATAATCTCTCTCCGCCGGCGCCAAATTACCCATCGTCTGATTCGGCTGAAGGCTGCCACCGCCGCCGCCGCCGCCGCTCACCATCATGTCGAACGTGTTGTCCGCCTGCTCCAACTGGATCTGCTCCAGCTGGAATGTGTCGTTCAGCGTGCGCCCCCACACATCACCAGCAACCGCCGCCTCTTCCTCCCCATCCTCCGCAGCATCACCGCAGCCAACCGTAACCGTTCCGTTGGCTGCGGTCAACGATTCCTCCTCGTGCACGTCGGCCAAACCGACGGCGGCCGTTGTGTTCAGTACGCTGGGCACCGCATCGACGGTCACGTTAAGCGGCTGACGCGCGTCCATCACGATCAGCGTCCGATTGACCGAAGTGTCTTGCTCGTAGGTGGCGTCCAGTACGTTCGACGCCACCGCCGCAGCTGCCTTGGCCGACGACGACGACAACGTACTGTGTTGATGGAGCTGAGTTGCATCGTTGGCGGTGGCGGTTGCTGTTGACGACGACGGTCCGGTGGTGTCATCATCCGCGAAAGCACGGACTTTCAGACGTTCGAAGGTGTCGTCGGCCGCCGCCGTCAGAGTGGCACCATTCTCATGTGTCGTCGTCTCCAACTCCTCCACCTCCTCCCCCTCCGCATCAGCCTTCGTCTCGTACGCCGCATTCAGCATGGAAATGTCGTCGAACACCTGCGGCCGGCTCGTCTCGAACAGCTCCGTGAAGCACTGATCGCGACCGGCCGTCGTCGCCGCCGCCGCCACCGAGGACAACATGAAGTCGCCCATGCCGGTGAAATCGTTGCTGGTGATCAGACTGCCGGCCATCGGCATCGGCGGATCGGCGCCGGACCGGGCGGACGAGGTGAACGAGGTGGAGCACATTGAGCTGGGCGGCGACACGTCGCCGAGGAAGCTGCGCTGCATGGCGTTGAAAGGCGTGGCGGCAGAGGTGGCGGCGGATGTTCCATTGCTGCTGCTGACGAGTCCGCCGATCTTCAGATTGATGGGCGTGTGAGCGGAGGCGTAGGCGGAGGCGGTGGGGGCGGGTGCCGTCGGCGTGGCGAACAGATGCGGTGTGCATTTCGGGTAGACACGTCGCTTGGGTCGTGTGAATGTGCGGGTGTTGAGGTATTTGTCGGCGGCTTCAGCTAAACAAGACACAAACACACACAAAGTATATTATTTGATATCGACTTATTTGCACGCACAGCTGCTGGTGTTTATGCAAGACCGCGGCGCATACCGTTCGAGTTGGCTGCTGCTGTGCTGCTGCAGTCGCTGGCCGACGAGAGCTTCCACTGCTGCACAATGGCATTGACGTCCTCGAATGACTCATCGGTTGGTGCTCTGGAGGATGATGCACGCATGGGTTAAGTTACTCAGTTTCTACGATTGCACGAAATGCACTCTGACATGCCCATAATTCAGCCTAGAGTATACTTACGAGAACGAATCACTCATCAAGGCCTCGTCAATGTCCACAAGGCTGTCGTCCATGCTGGGGGCCTGTGTCGGTATGTGGTTGTGTGTGTGTGTGTGTGTGTGTAGCGCTGGTCGACTGGTGGCGGAGCTAAATGCGAGCGGCTGCTCGGAGGGGGTCGTTTTTGCACAGCGGTTATTCGGATTCGCGTGTGATGGTCGCGAAAAATTATGAACTAGATTAGGTTCGACAAACTTGGCGTGTGTGTGTTGTTGCTGCGCGTGTGTGTTCGCGACGCGATGCAGATGCAACACAAAACAGACACAAAACACGTACTGAATACAGCCTAAACGCGTGGGTGGATTGTGAAAAGCGTGCTGAATGCTGAATGTGTGTTTTCGATGTTCGAGGCGTCTACCAATTAGTGTTGGGATTTGCATAGGCTTTAGGCAGCCACCTAACTATGCGGACACTTACACTATTATTATGCACAGCACAAATAAAACACACACACACGCGCACAGTTGGCGGATTGTTGTCGATATTTTTACTATATTTTTCGAGTGTGTCAGTCGCGAAACTGGAACGCGAAGCAACGCATAGAGGCGGGTTCGACTGGAAAATGGAATTTGGCACAGACAGCTGCGTCAGCTGTGGAACTGTCAACGTCGACGGCTGCGACATCTAGGGACAGTGGATGAAACTAACGAAAGCTCCGGAGGCGTACTGGTTTTTTGTTTCTTCGTAATATATTTTATTATAACTTCTAAATGTTATATACTCATACTATGGTAATGCTTTGTACACATTCACGTCGTTTTTATATTTCATATGTATTCGCGTTTAAAACGTTCATATTGGTATATGTGTATGTATACTATAGTTGTCAGAAGTATATAGTGTATTATTACTTGGTTGAATGGTGTATCGGTTGTTTGTACATTCATGTAATTTGAGCGTATTCCTTTATTTATTTGTCTATGTAATGTAATCTATAATATTTCAGTGTGATTTGGATAACAGTTCTATATTCCAAAATCATATAATATTTCGTAACAGTCGTAATTGGGAATTAATCTAAAACATGTAGAGGACGAAACCGCTTTATTGAGACGAATTTAACTAGATGATAACAACAACACATTGTACTATTTTATTGGTAATCCTAATTTGCAATAAACATTTTACATTCGAATTGAAAGTTTGTACAGAGAAATAAATGTCAACTACAACTCAGATGCTAGCTCATGTGTTATTCAGAATTTAAAGTGTTTAAATCCCTACGGTATTTACAATGTGTGTATTTTTTTTCTGTCGGTGTCAGGTGTATGTTTATTCACTGCTCACGTTGAGTTCAATGTAGCTCGTAACTCTGGCTTTGTGCGCTTTTTATTATATCGACATTTAAATTCATATTATAATACACGGCTTGTTATCATTATAATATTGCAGTTATATGGTTTACCGATCGTTGTCTCTCTGTGCACAGGATGCACTGTAATTTCAACATATCCAATATATATACAAATCATAGTCGTGTATTCCATTGTGTCCACAATTAATATATGATGTCTATTGTTTCACTCCGGTATGCGTGTAGTGTAACTCATTATCTCTGGCAACATTATATAAAATGTAATAAAAAATACCATAACTGTTCATACATAGGATAGATTATATTATGTTAGTAACTGAGCATTTGTATAGAGATACAATATGGTTTAATATGTACAACTCATCATCGTCCTCCCAAATCGTCCACAACCCCCTGCCTTTAAATCGAGTAAATGATGCGTGTGTGCCAGTCGAGTGTGCGCGCGTGAGAATCTGTTTAACAGATTGTGTCGTCCTATCTATCGCAATTTACACGCACGCACTCGTAAATATAATCACACCGGTGAATTCATTTTGATATCGCGTTATTACTTGGTATACGTATTGTACATAATCATGCTCTCCGAACGCAACCGAATATTCCGTCGAAATTCCTCGCGCGCACCTTGCGAACACTCCCCATCCGGAACGCGCGCGAGAGCACCCGAACTTCGACTCGCCGCAGCGCGCACCCGCGGAATTGTAATTCAATATAAATTCGGGTTTCAGGGTTGAGTCACGTTTCGCTCGAACAACGGGGCCGCCCAGCCAGGAAACCAGCAAACCAAACGCGCCCGCCACAATGCGCATTCCGTCGCATTCCCCGGACCCGGGCGAGTGCAGCCGAACCAGCAGCCGATCCAGCAACCAGCCAGCCATTGGCAGGTGTTCCGTACTCACCGCCGGCGCAGGCCCACGTGGCGCCCGTCGCCGCCGCCGCCGCCACGGCCGCCCGTGCTCTAGTAAAACGTAAACCCAACCAGCTACTAGAGCTTGCCGCCACGATAGTAGGTGCCGCCGCGTTGCGGTTTGCCGCACAGCAGCCGCTTGAACGCCTGCCGGAACTCCGGACTGAATATCGTGTAGATCACCGGATTCAGTGTCGAGTTGAAGTAGCCGAGCCACAGGAAGACGGCGCCCAGATCGTCGTCGATGGTGCACGACGAGCACAGCGTCGTCACCAGCACCATCAGGAAGAACGGCAGCCAGCACAGGACGAAGGCACCGGTGATGATGGCCAGCGTTTTGGCAGCCTTGCGTTCGCGCTTCGCCTCCAGCGTTTCCTTGCGCTGGCGCACTTGCAGGTGCGGATTGATGGTGACGGCGGCTGCGGAGGAGGGCGTCGATGAGATGGTGCGCGTCGGCGTCGGTGTGGAGATGGAGTGGATCTGGTGGAGGGCAGTGCTGGCGGAGGCAGTGAGCGTCGTTGTCGATGGGATCGTCGTCGTCGTCGTTGGCGGAGCGGAGAGCGTGGCGGCCGAGGCGGTCGCGTTGGAGCCGCCGTTGGTCGGCGATTGGTGCTGGTGCTGTTGGGCGACTTGCTCGGAAACGGTGGTTATGTGGCATGTGACCTAAGCGGCGGCAGCGGCGTTGATGGAATGTGGGAAGTTGGGGAGAAACAAAAAACAACTATCATGAAACATGCAAAGCAGCCATGGCGCCGCACCCGCTGGCGACAACGAGACAAATTGAGTGCGAACACGAGGGCATAATGAAATGGCCGTACCATATATAGTAGGGTAAGGTGGGGTAGGTTTTGCCTAACAAGTTTAACGAATTCCCACGTTTGTAATATTGAGCCAATTTAAAAATGGTAAAATGAAAATGCAATCGAAAGACTCAAAAACTGAGAGCCTATTGTTTACATTCTAAAAAAGGTGAGATGTGTTTTGCCTACAGTTGAATGTGTCCGAAACTATCCAACAAATAAGTTTCTTCTATTGTCACTCGATGAACTAAACCGTTAGAAACCAACAAATATCATCATGGTCTCTATTATCTGGATCTGCGTTTGCTATATGTATATTGTAATGCACATTTTACATATGAGAAAAGAATATATCACAGCAAATGTACATATGTCTCTTTGAGGTCTTCTCCAGATAAAATTGATTAGACTGTGTTTTTGTTCTGTGATTCCTAGCGCATTAATTGGAGTTGATTTTCCGTATCCAAGGCCATACCGGAACGGAATCTATATTGGTAGGAAGCGTCCTATGGAATGCAGATAATATATCCAACATTCAGTCGAATATGTATCTCCATTTTGAAGGACTAAAATTACCGATGCAATACTTGCCCCACAGCAACACTTGCTCCACCTTACCCTTAGTATAGTACATTATTTTGTCGCAGCAACGCACAGTGTATGCAAAGTACCATCGCTGGTTGGTATTTATTGCCGGTCGCGAGGATAGGCAAATGCGCCGCCGCTCTGCGCCAAACTGCATGCTCGCACGCATATTTGAAATGTAACGAATAGGTAGCATAACTCCTTGCAAGTGCAAGATCGCCCGGTGACCAGCACCGCCAGCACCGCCAGCACCGCGCCAGCATAGCGCACACATGAAGTGCATTTTTCTTGGCCGTCTCATTCCTCGGGCTTCTTTTGTTCTTCGTCGTGTGGCGTATTCTGAAAAATGCGAATTTCCCTAGTGCGTTGCAACGCGAATTCTCCCCAGCAACCAGATGGTGCAGTAATGGTTTTGTCTTTTGGTCATTACGCGATATTTCACTAGTAACACAGGCGGTGAACATTTATTTGAACCGAGAGTGAGCCGCAAATGGGACGCACGAATTTACGCACATGGCAGAATGGCGCACTCGTGAATGGGCTGGAATTGCGAGGACGTTTCTGGTTATTTTCGCCATATCTATCGTTCGTGAAAGATGAATAAAACATGATTCATTACAGAAAATTCAAGGACAGATAACTTGAAACTCATTCTAGGGAAAGTGATAGTTTACATAAAGCATAGTCATATTTTGTATTATGGTGAATAATCACTCTTTGGATAGTTTACATAAACCATAGTCAAATTTTGAATTATAGTGACAAAGTGCCGCTCGTTAGACTACATAATGTGAATAATACCAATAATTTGCTATCATTGGGCATTTTATCAAATTTAATCTCGTGGTGATGACTGAACGTGATGACTGAGCGTTTATAAATGATGAAGTAACTAAGAGTAACAATTGCATCATGTTTCAAATTGAAAATTTAGAGCTCAGTGCGTTGAATGTTGGCATAATAATTATTACACCGCTGTTTTTGTGTCTAATACTGTTCATTTTAGCAAAAGTCAAATGCCCCAGGATGGGCTGACGAGGGAAGAGTAAGAGGTGGATCTCACAGGTCAAAGAGTGCTTTTCAGAGAGAGGCAAAATTAAGATACACGTCATAAAGGATTCCAGCCAATGGACCCTGTCGCGGAAGTTATGAGCAATTGAAGATTGGATTTTTGTATGGAAGTATTGAAATATTCTCTGACTAGTTACAACTTTTCAGAGAGAGCCCTCATGACAAAACTTTAGTATATTTCTTACATCGTCTGAATAAAGAAAAACAATTGCTATTTCATATTCAATATGATTAAAATATCTGCCCCAAACATCCGGACATTTGTCATCCAGCCCGGTTGAATCACATGTCTTGCTCGGCCAGTGTTTGGCCGGCTTGCACACCCGGCGCCCGCCATCGAGCGGACGCTTGTTCCCCGTGCGTGCGGCGCGTGTATATGTATATAGTGGAGTCTCTCTCTACTGTTGATAGTCACGGCTTGGTCGCGCACGCGATGCTTTTACCCCATATACTTAATTAGCAATTAGTGTTCAGTCATGCGTGCGTGCTGGTGCTCTGTACGCTGCGGCATCCGGTGGTCATCACACGCGCCTGAACACAAGCGCTCGCACACACATGCAAACCAGCACCACACACACACACACACACGGACAAAATCACACGCACACATGGGCGCATTTTGCGGTGCTCACACGCTCGCACACGCTCGCACGCTCACATGCACACGCATTGAGCCATTTGCACCGAAACGGATACGATGACATTTTTACGAGCGTAACCGCCGCTGCCGACGTCGTGTGTCGTGTGCGCCCGCTTGCGCCCGATTTGCATAGTAGCAGAGCGCCTCGACGCCCGGCTTTGCCGGGCGACACAGTCGACGGTGGGTGAACGGTTGCTCGGGTGGGTGCCAAATTCGATTTACATGTTATGGCTTAGCGAGTGGAATGCACTCGATGTGGTGTCTGCTGGTCACATGCTGCACTCACACTCACACACACGCTCACGGTTCGACGACTGAGCGGTGGGAATGGTGATGTGGAAAAGGAATGCGCGCAGCTGCAGCTGCTCGGCGACCCATATCGCGCTGCGTGCCAATGGTGGAATGGCAAAACGACGCACTCTCACACACTCCACCTCCACACATGACGCAATGCAAAGCATTTACAATATACTAATATTCTTTCAATCGTTCGTCCGGAAAAAACACGGAAAATCCACTGCAAATCACCCACAAATCTCCCACAAAAACCCAACCAAAAATCCACCACACAAGAGCCCAGCACAGCGATTGAAAACGACATCCCCCGACTGCCGTCGTACGACCAACCGACCGTCGTACCTGCAACAACTTACGAACCTCTTCGCCGTCGGCGCCCTCGGAGAACTGGGTGGTCGAGACCTCGATGCCGCCGTGACAAGCGGCCGTCGGATCGTTGCTGCTGTAATCGGTATCGGCTTCGACCGTATTCACCGTGTTTGTCGAGTGCGCCTGCACGAGACCGAGCGATGATTTGCCGCCGCATTTGCCGATGCCCTTGCCGCCCTTGCCGCCGCTCTTGCCTTTGCCGCCGCCGCCGCCGCCGCCGGAGGTAAACTTGCCCGCCAGGCGAAATTTCAAGCGTGAAGTCGCGGTCTTTGGCACATCAACCTGCGGAGGAATCAAGTGTAAACAAATGTAGTGGAAACGTGCTTGTGGTGGTATTTTTTTTATTTCAGCGCGCTGCCAACGCGCGCCGTCATCGACCGGCGACGACGTAACGGAAACAATTCTCGAGCACCGCGGAGCTGAGAGGAATATTAAATATGAGAGGTGCGATTATGTGACGGAATTTCCAATGTGCTACATAGTATATGCGGTGGATGCCGGGGCGGGCGGCCCGCGTGCCGTGTGTTCAATCGAATAAAGTGTTCCACATTCCAGTCGAATGCGTGAGCACACGAAATCGCTTAACATCGCGCGGCGTTGCCATCGCCATCACGCTCCGACACCCTCCTCCTCTACACTGGCGCCCCGCGCGCCGGTGGCACCCAAACCCGCTGTAGTATTTCATACATAGCAGCAGCAGCAGCAGTAGCAATATCAACACACCATTGCTTTCGATGTGCCTGCACCGCCGACTCAAGTGATGTTGTAATAAAGTGTAAACGTTTTCAACGGATGGCAACGTTCCGGGTGCACGGCACGCAGAGAGCTCGTGTTCCGTTCCGGAGATGCTCGCCGGGCACACAATCAGTCACTCAAACGCGACACACGCGACATTGGTATTTGCCAAAGAAATTCATTCGTGAGTAGAGTAACTAAAAATAATAAATTTGAGATAATGTTATGCTTCCAGCATATGGTTGTCGCGTGTGGCTTGGGTATCTTTCATTCGATCAGCTCGGATGAGAAAATTCGCCGCATGCCACGTTGCCCGAGAAACCGGCGGCGGTGGTCGTCGACGCACGCACGCACGCACGCTCAAACTTATTGATTTTATAATCTGCATTTCAATTTTGACCGACGACGACGAGGGCGGAAGAAAAAAACTTGCGAACGTGTTTGCCATATACGCACATACTATACGTTCATTCGGTATGCGGTGGAGCGCCATCGTCGGAGCAGTGGGCTCAGGCGGTGGCGGCGTCACCCTTATCACCGTAATTGACGGGCCTTAAATCACGTCAAATTTTTGCAAAACGCCACTCCGTAGCAACGTGCTGGCCGAGTTCGCGAAGCAATTACGGGCCGTTGCGACCACGCAAAATGGACGCGGAGAGGGCCAGAGACGACGACAGAGCCGGCGACCCGGGCCGAGCAGAGTACACGTTATTCCGTTCGGATACGTATTTTTATGTGCCTAGTGCGGAAGACCACACACACACACACACACACACACACGCATACACACCCACGAGTTCCGCAACAAAGTGGAACATCTGTTACAGCATTATATGCAATGCATGCGCACACAAACTACACTGAATAGTAGTAGTGGTACACACGCACACGCACACGCACACTGTAACCACACCATCACATTATTATTGTCACACCATTCCATTACCGCGCGGCAACGCCACCATCAAAGGAACCCCGACGGAACGCAATCGACGGCGGTGGTGTGGCAGCGACAAGGACGCACACACGCGTAAAAGCGAGTGTTGCGCGTTGCGTGTTGTGCTGTGTGCTGTGCTGTGCTGTGTGTTATGTTCTGGCGAGGTGGAATGCATATTGATGCCTGTGGCCTTGTGTATTCTGTTTGGTAATAGCGCATCGATGTGCATATTTGCCGGAGATCCAGCGCAATTCTGCGTTCGGCGTGTGTTCTAGGAGGCGACTTCAAGCTGTCGGTTAGAGGGTATTATTCCGGGAAAACGCTGTGGTGTTGGGGTTCGCGCGAGGATTTGAGCAAGGACTTGTAATATGATGTGGTATACTGATGGGACTTTCAAGTTTGAAATATTTTAAACAAGTTGGGGAGAAATGTACCAGAACTAGTTATTTATTACAGTGGAACCACCCTAAACCGGAATCATCGCTAAGCCGGAAAATGTATTCGGACCCGAGAATCTTTATCACAATTTGTTAGCCGGAAATTCTCTAAGACGGAAACGAAATGAACTTTAAGAAATGTTCTGTGTTTACAGAACCTCTTTAAGTAGGAAAATACTCGTTTTTTCATATAAAATCATAAGTCTAATTCATTAGAAACAGTTAAAATTGAACGACAGTTTGATCATCTTCACTTCCAAATCAGTAGAATGGAAAGTCGCTAAACTGTTTTAATTCGTTTTTGATGGATGCAATACACGTTTTCTTTTCTATACAATGTCACAAGTAGCTGGTAACGAAGGTCAAAATCAAAGAATTGGGCTATGAATTTCCTCCTAATCAATATTTTTTATATTTCGAAATTACATTTTTTTCGGCTAGACAAATGTCATTTTGTACACGCCGTTCGTATAACCGCGATAAGGCAATCGAGCGACGACTTTCCAGTTTTGCTTCAATGCCGGCCGTTTGGTCACGACTATAAAACGTTTGGACCTCATAAAGTGGCGACCAAGTGGTCGTGTGATGTCAAACTGTAACGTTATACTATTTCGCATGACACTGTTCGTGTGTGACGGTCGTGAAATGACGCACAAATATTACGACCAAATAGAAACGAATCCGTCAAACCGCTACAGCCGACGCCACCGCCGCCGCCGCCGCCGCCATCCGGTTGTTTTTGATTGGTCACGTAAGCGCACGCTCGCTGAGTGCGGCCCAGCGAGTCGTTTGTAGCCACTCGCATGCCGTCGTCGGGCACGTACGCAGATAGAGGCGGCCCCGGAGTACATGTACATGCGTAGTAGACTATGTCGTGAGGTGTATAGTATGCGATATATATTCCGGTCGCATAAAAATCTCACCCGCACTAGGCGACAACGTGGTGCTCGAGACGTGCAGAATTTGTGATTTTATTGCTGGGACGCGTGCGTGATGCGATGCCGGAGCACACTCACGCGCACTCGCACACATACCAGCGCGCATACCGGGCGTGCGTGCGTGCCTATGCGACACGGTTCGTGTGTCCGCTTGCGCGCATGACAGACGGCGACATCGCAGCAGCAGCAGCAGCAGGCATCGACGACAAAGTGTGCGCCGTATACATAATTACGTGTAAAGGTGTTGTGTGCTATCGGCATGGATATCACCTGTTTTAGGCACCCGGCCCGGCCCGGCCGACGAGAGGCGCCCGCATCGCATCAGGGCCGTCTTATGACGGTTATGTTGATTTTCTTCCATGATTTTTCAGCCATAGTTATGTTATTAAATTGTAAAATATTGTATATTTAGACACGAACGGGACCCGGAAATTACTTGAATATGTTAAAATACAGACACTTGATATTTGTTCATGAGCAGGGCTCGCGTTATTCGTTACCCAGCATAAGAACAAATTGTTTGAACCTGTTAAAATAATCCTAGTACCAGTATCTGTACTCTAATTTTGATATTTCCAATGAGCTTGGCCCCGGTGGGCAGAACCCCGCTAATATTTCTTGTAAACATAATTTCTTCTCAAATTCAATATGAATGAATAAAACGTTTTGACTTGGGGGCCTCGGCTGATGCCCAGTTCGCCATGTCCATAAGACGGCCCTGCATCGCATACAGGTCGTCGTCGTCATCATTCGGGCATCTCGTCGGGGAATGGGGTTGAACACGACGACGACGACGACGACAGCGTTGTGCCCGGCGCATATAAATTGATTTTAATTTTATCATCCCAACTTTCTGGATGCGAATGGGCTGCTGCTGCCGATGCCGATGGTGCTGGCTGCAGTCATTCGATTCGTTCGAGTATTATTTACATTTTATTCACCTTCACGTGATATCAGCGGGGGACTTTTTGAGTGTTATGTCGGTGCGCAATCGAGCGACGTGCGTGAAATTGGTGTACGCGAAGAATAACATTAATTAAATTCGTCTGCATACTTCGGAACGTAATTTGCACGATCACATGTGCTGCTGGGGTGTGGTTCGTTCTCATACAAACAGTGAGCATGTGCTGGTTCTGACGTAATTTTGTTGATGTTTTTTTTCTTCCTGTTTTACCTGCGTGAATACGCAATGAATGAAATGTATGGATTATACTACATGGACTGATTAGTCCCGGGACAAACTATGAAGGAACTACAGGGTGACCAGAAATAACCCGGACAACATTTGGGACAGGCTGCCATGGTGGTTACTTATCGCAGCACATTT
>JANTBZ010135037.1:0-14791 GCA_024741255.1 Exechia fusca | reverse complement strand
ACTAGAGACTAGAGACTAGAGACTAGAGACTAGAGACTAGAGACTAGAGACTAGAGACTAGAGACTAGAGACTAGAGACTAGAGACTAGAGACTAGAGACTAGAGACTAGAGACTAGAGACTAGAGACTAGAGCTACAACAACAACTAGGTCACCACATCAGGCACTTTCGTTTATTCAAAAGTCTATAATCCATCATCCATTCGATTTCCGCTTCATCGATCGATACTCGTTCGTCGTGAACAACTGAACATCGAAAATCGATTCGTTCCTCTGCCAATCGATGAACTGGAAATCCAATCGCCACCGTTCCGGCGGAACAAACGAATTCAGCACCCAGTCGGGCGAGAAGCGTATATTCCTAAAGTAAAGGTCGCCCTGCCACGGACACGTGTGATTGGCGTTCGAATCGGTGAGCATGAACTTCATGAATAGCAGTCCCATGACGTCCGTCGATCGACCAGCGAGCACCGCACATGCATCGAATGTGGTGTCGATGACATCCGCCCGCGGTCCGGAGCGCGTCCGCCGGAATGAGCGAACGCGCACGTTGAAACGCGGATGCGGCTGCCGCAAGGCGCACTCGAAGTTCAGCAGCTGCGTACTGCGATTCAGGTGCTTGAGCTCGCAGAGATGCGAGGAGCAGCCGGGAGCCTGTGGACAGTGGACGCGTTCGAGGCGCCACTGGAAAGGAATAGAAATGGGAATCTATGTACAAACCTCTTGAACTTGTGGCCGAAGATATGAGCTGTTGAAGATTTATTTCGCATTGTTGTAGAATTGAAGATACAGGTTGGCTCATAATTCGTGAACCTATTTTAAAATGCAATATATATATCGCAAAACGTCTTCAATTTTGTTCCTGATTTCACATTCGAGAAGTGGAAGGATCCAAGTTTTTGAACATAGAAATGGGAAAATTATATCGGCCTTGTGTTCGTCGTGTCAGTACTTGTAAAATGCATGTTAATTACAACGTTTTTATTAAAACATTAAAGTAGTCGTAGGTTGTGGTATTCTTACCCGATCGCTAATATCAACTGTCGACGTACCACGCAACGCCACGGCGGCATTTCATCATTTTCTCTTGGATATTACTCGGTCTCTATGTGTTCAATCTGAATATACTTGTTTTATTACGTTGTAGGTCTGATTATTCGCAATACATTACATTTTATTTTAATTTTGTAGGTAGAAAATACCTATCATTTAACGAGTATCAAAAATAATTACGATTTCGTCTGGTATGTCGACTGTTATCCAATCTGAAGCGTGTCAAAGTGTCAAAACGTGTCGTCAAATAAGAAAAATCATTCTAGAAGCTCAGGAACTCAGGAACGGTAAGAGTTGGCGATCTTTGTAATCCGAACTTCTAGACAAAAACGAGAAAATAGTCGACTACACTGATCGCTATTCAAAATATAGAAATTTTCAATGTTGAGTTGAAGGTCCCGCCTCGGTAAATATCTAATTTTTGGATGCAATTCCACATTGGGGCTGTTAAAATTGGTCTAATCAGAAAACTGTTGTTATCTTACATCATAGCATACTTTTAGGAGTTCAATATGTATTTTATTAGAGCTGATTGAATTTGGAACATTTTATTGATGTGTAAGGCTTTCCTAAGATCATTCGTTCAGGCATAATTGACGAAAGTGTCCCATGGTTAGTGCATACGACCTCATTCCATATGAACAGTTTAAGACATTTTTACTAATTCTTGCGCGACATTATTTATTGGTGACAACAAATTTACATCCTTTCACTCCACGAATATGAACACCGAAATTAAATTGTACACTTGCGTTTAGAAGAGAAGGGAAACTAGCACAAACATTTTAATGAAGAATTTTTGTTTAGCAAACAAAATATTGAACTCTATTATAATCACAATACATCATTATAGCCACACTCTAATACCATTTATATTAAATCTTATTCGAATCTATTCTATTCTATATTATTCACGAAAGTCAAGGCAACTGTGAGCGGTACCCTACCGTTTGAATAAACATCTACTCTCAATGTTCACGCTATGATCCACACTGTGATCTTTATTACTTGACAATTATACTTGAAATTTCAGATCAATCACCAACAAATCTTGACGACAAAAGTTGAGTTATAATCGAGTGAATGAGGGGTGTATTCGTTTGATTAACTTTTAACGGCCAGAACTTACATCGTTGCGCTTTGCCGTCACGACGACTATTAACACGGGAATGAACGTCAGAAGAGAATGTAACATGTTACCGTTACGATTCCGAACAAAGCTCATATTTGAATACTAGACTGCGTGCTGGTGGCGACGCTTTCTACTACTGATAGAACGCACAACTATTCGGCTGAATTGTCCAAAGTACAAATGAACTTTCAACATGTCATTAGCATCGATGTAATCAGTATTCGAAATAGCGCATTTGACAATCACTATGTTAACTATGAAACTATTATTAGTTATCGTGGAATTTATTACTCTAGGCTCAATGGAATAATTGGGGCTAATTAGCTGCATCGTGTTTGTGGACAGGTACAATCGCAACATTTTTTGGTAGTTAGCGTATTCTAGAGATGATATGTGAGGCTCGCAATTATTGTGAGGCACACTTATTGTAATTGTTATGAAAGGAACACACGCTGTAATCATACCGAATAAAATACAGTGCTTCAGTTGGCACATGTGTATTTCCATGCTTTTATTCCAATTTGTATGGGTTCCGTTTGTCAATCGTTCTTCCTAATCGAAGTGTAAATTTCCGCCAGAAACAGAGTCTCATCCGTACGACCATCCAGAAACCGAAAATCAACACGATACCTTCCGTCTGGCATCCAAGAGTTCATCACCCAGCCGGCATCCGATTCAACGTTACGAAAGTATATCGCATCCTGCCAAGGACACGTGTGATTGGCGTTCGAATCTTTCAGCAGATATGTGAGGATGACGCGCGTCAGCGGATCAGCGGTGACGGCCAGCGGTTTTCCCAGCACCGCACACGCATCGAACGAGTGCTTCAGGATGGTCGGCCGGAATCCGCCGCGTCCGCGAACGAACGATTGTATCGATATGCTGAAGTCCCGGACGGGTCGACGCAGCGTGCACGCGAAGTTCATCAGTTTGGTTCGCCGATCGGGCGACACAACGGTACAGCTGTGGGTGGAGCAAATCGACGCGACTGGACATTTGACACGTTCAATGATCTGCACGGAAAGACATGTAACAGACATCGTCATGGGAATGTTCAGTGCATTATGGCTTTCGTTCAGATTACTTACTGATGCGATTATGATTTGGTATACTGTTGACCATAGGAGCAAGTGGATAATAATCCTTCGAATCATCGTACTGTGATCCGAAGATTTCTGTCAATTTTGAAAATATAATTTTCCCAAAAATATACCCGAGTACTGGAGCCAGCGAATTTACAATTACAACACCACGCTATTCGACTCACATCTGAAGGAATACTGAATAATCGTTAAAATGTTCCGCTCTCGATGTTTTTATCTACATTAAAATCGCAGTGGTTTAGTATAATATCAATATATAAAGCCTGCGTTCAAGCACATACTGAATAAACATTATTTTTGACGCTCGCAATATGATATTAGGGTAGGTTGCCCATTCGTTGGCACTGCCCATTCATTGGCACTCCCCGTACCGACGTTCTTGGCGATGTTGGAACCAAAGTTTCTGAGAATTATAATAATATCAATTGAACTGTCTAATCGTTCTTCTGTAGTAGCACAGCACGGATGTAACTTCGGTCATCTTTGAGAATCTCATTCCAAGTCTTTCTCAGAAATATGAAGAGATGAAAATGATTGGAATTCATTTTTGCGACAATGACTCAAACTCTCACGCATTATATAAAAATAGTACATGTGCCCATCTACTGGCACCCTTCATATAACATTGTGCTAATGGTGTTCGATTTGATTTAAATGAGATATTAGTTACATTCATATGATTTTTCAGTATGCCATCGCTGAACAAGTCGTTCATAAGAGAAAAGCCAGCATAAAAAGTTGAATTAAAATTGCAGTTCTATTGTTTTATTATTTTCACATATTTTTTTCTTCTTCTCATTTTTCTCATGAAAAGGCTCTCTAAAATATTTTTTGACTGATTAGTATGTTGAGTAACAACAACAGATTCAATAAATAATTGGAACAAAATTAATATTTTAATTGCTTATTTCCGATGTTTTACAGCACAGTTCGAGGGATGCCAATAAGTGGGCAGATGTTTTGGAATGACTATTCTGACCATTATTCGTCGCTTACACTTACCTTTATTTTTCTCGATTTATACTGCCTCATTAGTAGGGACAGACCCAGATAACAATTTCTTAAGACATGTTCTGGCTCTAGCGGGCCATCTACCTATCAGAAATCAGTGCTATAATAAGAATATAATGTAAAAGGTATTGTGGTTCGCTCTATATTTAATTTTAATCGAAGCAACTTTTGTTATTGCGAAGAAATGAATATCGACTATTCCGTGTCCTTCGAAAACAAGGTTTTCTGATGAGAAATATTGCGCCTAGAGCCACATCATGAACATAACGTGTTATTTGGGTTTCGCCCCAGCCGAAACAAAATTAGCAAAATTATTAAAAATGTCGTGCTGGCCATTGTTACACCGAAGATTATCCGCCTACCAGACGCCCAAATATTGCAGTTACCACCGGAAACATCGAAAAAATACACACAATTATTTCGGAAGACAGAAAAAATTGTTAATGGAGATTGCTAATACCATAGAGTTATGAATAAGAATGTTTGAACATTCCTAAAATATGATCTTGGGTATATTTTAGAGCAGTGTTTTGAACTGATTGAACACGATTGAGCTATTTTTTCACGAATATGTGACTAAGGATGAACTATGACACATTTACTGTTCTTTGGAGTCCAATGGGCTGTCATTCGAGAGAACAGGGAGCTATGAAGCCTCTTCAAAGTTCTCAAAATGCAACAGTCGGATGGCGTCTATGATTCGAGACTCAGAAAGAGTATTCTTCATCGGTAACCTGGAAAAGGAAAGACAATGATGATAGACCTTACATTTAAATTAATTGATTGCCTGAAGTCCAAAATGGCCAAGATACGCTCGACATGGCGAGGAACAATTTGCTGTTACACCAAGAAAATACGCACTGTCACAGGTCGTTGTTATGATCCGAATTTGGTCCTTACCGACCTTTCTGTGTCTTCAGACATCTGAAAAATGCTCGCTGGGAAGAGACTTAGCACCGATGAAAAAATTATATCAGGAAAAATACATATTTAAGGCCAAAAAGAATTCGTTCTATATGAAGGGCATAGAAAAGACGTAAGATCGCCATTTTCGGTATATCGTCCTTCGATGGAACTATGTTCATTATTCACAAATAATTCTATCAAAAATATGTCTCCTACTATCAAACGATACGGACTTTCCAGCATGCCTGTTACCTCGATTCCCACGAAAATGTTCATGTTTACAGATAAATTTCGCTTCGAAGCCCATCATTCGATTTTTTCACATCAAGCGTTTGTCATTGCTAGTCATTTCTAGTGATGATTTGTAGTAGCAAACACCAAAAAGACAAATAGGACTATAACGTTTGTATTCAAGTCCCTATGGTATAAAACGTCCTATAAAAATGCAGGCGAATATTGTCATTTTAAGGCCTGCAATATCCGAGGAAAAAACTTGTGCGCAGAATTCCTAAGCGCTGTTAACCATGTAGTAGTATGCTCGATGATCTCTATGCTATGATCAGCGCTCGTAAGATGTCTTGAGGATGTTGTCAAGACCTAACGGCAACCAAACTCTATTTAGATGCTCAAAAGACATCCCTACATCCCATCTGAAATGGACATGTAAAACAAATGAATTATTCATTTAGATTACCCAGAGACATCCCATTGGGATGATTTTCGCACAATCGCACAATCTTTCCCGGTAGTAGTTTTGATTATCGAGTTTTAAGAAACGCTATTGCCCGCTATAAGAGTATATATTTGGTAACAAATGAATTTAGTTCACAATTTGGTTTGGTGGTTTAGCTTCCAGGTATCGAATTCGCAGCCTCCACAATTCCCCAAACACTTTCCAGAACTCGGTCGGTTTCATGGATAGGAGAGAGGAGTTGTGTCTATTTGAGTGGACACGAGCTATGCTTCCTTTGCTTCCTTTGTACACGACAGCTTTGCTATGGCAGAGCCTCTTGCTATTAATATATTTATTGTTAGTGATTCATATCGTCAGTCATTAGATGAGATTTTTAATGCAGGGTATGAATCGGAAGTTCTAGTGTATGTATGTGTATGTGTATGAGCTTTAATGTGCTTATGCTGGACTCTGCACCTCCTGCACCGTAGTCTTGCTCGTGTTACCACTTGTCTGTACGGCTCGCCGCGTTCTTTTTAATATTAGTGTAAATTTCGGCCAGAAACAGCGTCTCATCCGTACGAGCATCGCGAAACTTGAAATCAATCCGATACCTTCCCTCTGGCATCCAAGAGTCATACACCCAGCCGGCATCCGATTCAATATTACGAAAGTATATCGCATCCTGCCACGGACAAGTGTGATTGGCGTTCGAATCTTTCAGCAGATATTTGAGCATAACTCGCGTCAGCGGAGCAGTGGTCAGGGGCAGCGGTTTCCCCAGCACCTCACACGCATCGAACGTGTGCTTGACGATGGTCGGCCGGAATCCGCCGCTGCCGCGAATGAATGCGTCTATCGATATGCTGAGCTGCCGGACGGGTCGCCGCAGCGTGCACTCGAAGTTCATCAGTTTGGTTTTCCGATCGGGCATCACAACGGTACAGTTGTGGCTGGAGCAAATCGACGCGACTGGACATTTGACACGTTCAATGAAGGTCTGCGGAACAGAAATCGGTTATTTCAGTTGATTATACGACCAGAAATTTAAAGTTAAAACCATGTACTGGTATCTTTTTTTTTGATAGCGCAAAATTATATTCTCGTCCATTTGAGTATACGCACGTTGTTTTAAGTTATTCCTGTGCAAATTTATGGCCTCACAAGTAAAAATGAATTACCATTTTTTTGTATGGGCGACAATATTCGATTTCAAACTCCATACACACAAAATATAAAAAACTCGTCATTGGCTTTGAGGCCATTCGTCTTCTCTTGAGTGACTTACAACAACTTGCCTATACTGGAAAAAAAATTGTGCACAATAAGTGCTTAGTCAAGGTGAGTCTTATACGTTAGAATAATGTTGTTGTTTTTTTTTTACCAAACCGCGTCATTGGATATTTTAAATTATTATTGCTAGACGTACAACATGTGAAAAACGAAAATGTCAGTACATGGTTTAAACTGGAAATATTGGGTCGTATTGTTCTCGTTCAGTCTATACTCACTGTTGCGAATATGATTTGGTACACTGATGACCACAGAAGCAGGTGAATAATCTGCCGAATCATGGTACTGTGATCGGAAGATGTCAGTCAATTTTGTAAATATTATATTCAAAAACACATACTCTAATACTGGAGAGAGCGATTTCACAATTCTAGCGCCACGCAATGCGACTCACATCTGAATGAATACAGAATAAAATCATTGAAACTATTGCGCTCTCGTTTTGTTATCTTCATTGAAATCGCAGTGGTTTCGTATAATATACTATATAAAATACGTATACAGTTTGCGTTCAAACACACTCTAAAGTGAATAATAATTGTGACGCTCGCAATTCTATTTGGGACGCTAGTTGAATAACGGATTCGCAACAGTTTGCGAACATTAATATTGTATACCTTTATGAAGTTCTTTCGGAATTCGGAACAATCGATGGTCATGCTAGTTGTCATGTGTGAAATATTCGCTGTTAATGAGGAAAGACTTTATAAAAAGAACAATATTTATACTTTCATATGAACAATTTAGAAATCGCAGTTGTTGAAATGTTTTCGCTACTGCTAAAACATATTTAATCTCCCGTTCTTTCGAATAATTTATCAATAATATTCAGTTCCAATCTTGCGCAACAGGAACCAACGAAAACTTCACTCAAGATATTGGCATAGTTTGACATGTGGAATGCACCATGATATTTGAAATTCGATTGCACCCGAACACAATTGAATTACCTCGCGATTTTGAATATTAATATTTCCCAATCAATTATAACGCAGTTATACAGAGACTATCTCCATTCGTTGGGAACACTTCGAATGGCATTTGTGCTCGGTCAACAAAATGAAGCCGCAATATTGGCGACACATGTTGTGACTCGTCACACATATCGTCCGGCTGTCTCGTGTATACATTGCATGCACAAACACGCAACACGCAGCTTAATTGAATCATACGTGCCAAGAGCAGAACGCAGTGTCGAAGGAACCCTGCACTGTGAACGTGATACGTGTTCGAAAGCGGCACACAACCACAATGTGTGTTGTCTGTTGTCCAGCAAGTGTTGGTCGATTGGCTCGGAGGCACGCGTGCACGTGACGAAAGGTTATCGGGGTATAATTGATGCGGGTCAATATTGATTGCGGTCAGTTTGGCTTGTACATATCTTGTCACTAGATGGATGATCGAAGCGATGACTATAGTTCTTGTTGGAAGTGAATTATAGTGGTGTTATAGTTTTTTGTTCGTTTTTAGCGATTAATACTGGTTAATGACCCTATCTAAACCGACCGATATTGGAATTATGCACTATTCGAATTCTAAATGTGATCCGTAAGGACCTAAGATTATATATTCAACCTCTAAGCATTAGGTACATATATAATTATCTGTTGCATTCGTTTTGTCATAATCAGGGGTATTTTATTTGTTAGTATCATATGAGTTTGATTTAGGAACATCATCAGTGTATCCATGTTAACGTGAACGTAATGTTGCGCATTAAGAGTTCGCAAATGCATCAAGTCCGAATCTGCTAGCTTCCCCATTACTGTTGGCTTTAGTGTATTGTGCACGACGGCTTCGCAAATGATTAACAACGGATTTTATCAATCACACTGATTTAAATTGAGATACAAAAGAGCAACGAGAGCGGATTATTGCAACGGTTAGTTATCATTCAGTAGACGTGAGTCGAATTGTTTGGTGGTGAAATTATAAAATCACTGTCAGTCGTGTTGCCGGGTATGTTTTCAACATGATCTACAATGTTTTGAAAAATCGATTTTTTTAAATAGATTTAAATTTTCCGTTCTATAGAAATATGATTCGACATATTCCTCACCTTCTACTGTTGGTTTTAGGCTGTCAATGTATATTCGCAGCGGTGAGTATAGAGTACGACGGGTAATTTTTGCATAGTAGCATAGCAAAGAGCTCTCACGTCTGCATTTTAACGCCGATTTGGAAACGGGAAAATAGAGTTGAAAGTTAATTTATCAGGCTTTGCTCAACATTTTTGTTATGTGAAAATTCAATGCACAGAGTTTTTCGCCAAAAATCGAGAGCATGTTTTTCTACGTTTCAATAGGGTAATTAATGAAACCCCTCTCTATTATAGCTAAAACTGCACAATTTGGTGTAAAAAAAACAAATGAGCTTGATTCATGTTACATCCATTATACATACTCGAATCATACTATCACTACAGATGGGATGTCTGAGTGAGGCTAACGGGTCGATCGGGGGTAACGTCAAACACACAAAAGTATTGTTGAATACACCGTTACGTATTTCCCCGCAAACACGTTTTGTGCTATAGCAATAGCAATATCTGCTCGGCAGTGCCCATTCGTTTGTACTTTGTTGACATATGCAAATGTAAACAAAATATCCACGAATGTGCACTGTCGAGCAGATATTAGGGAATATTTCGCACATTGCGTATTTGCGGGGAAATACGTAATGGTGTATGCCGTAATTCTTTTGCGTGTTTTACGTTACCCCCGATCGACCCGTTAAACCAGTTAAAATTTATCATTCTCAGCTAGGCTGTTCAACAAGTACAAAATGGTGCAGTGCAGTACAAAATGGTGCAGCACTGCACAAATTGAACCACATGTACATGTAAAGGAATTTCTCACTCGATGGATTCCAATGTTATCGTTGAGACTGAAGAAAATTCAAATCCACTGGTAAAATCCGCTTCGAAGTCAATCATCCGATTTTTAAAATCATATTTCGTAGGTTATTGCCAGCGCATTGATTGGAGATGAATTTATTGTGAGGAAAACACGAAAAACACATATAGGGCTATAACTTTTGTATAGGAGACCGTAGACAATCATAGTCTATATTCATAGAACGATTTTGATGAAAGGCACATAATATCCCAAATTCAATCGAATATCTCCGTTTATGAATGCAATAAGAGGGGTGTACAAAAATGTCGCCTATGCAACAATTACCCCGTCCAACTCTACTGATTCAAATTCACAACCCATTCAAAATAACTCTCCGTTTCGTGCATAGATCATCGAACGCGTGAAGTGTCCAGTCACGTCGATTTGCTCCGCTCACAGTTGCACCGTTGGTGCGCCGAATCCCAGAACCAAAACCAAAATGATGAACTTCGAATGCACTTTGCGGCGACCCATTGAGGAGTTCAGCATATCGATAGACGCATTCAGACGCGGGCCGGGCGGCTGGCGACCGACCATCGTCAAGCACACGTTCGATGCGTGTGCGGTGCTGGGCAGACCGTTAGACGTGACCGCTGCTCCGCTGACGCGAATTATGCTCAAGTATCTGATGAAGGAGACGAACGCCAATCACACGTGTCCGTGGCAGGATACGATATACTTTCGTAATGTCGAGTTGGATGGCGGATGGGTGGAGAATTCGTGGATGCCAGACGGAAGGTATCGAGTGGATATTCGGTTTATGGTGAAGAATGAGACTGAGTTTCTGACGGAAATCTATCTGGTGGTACGGAAAAGTTTGCTGTGGTGTCAATTTAACAAGTGCTGAATATAAAGTATGAATATATAAATATTCCAGAGAAGATCGTGTTTTATAAACTCGTGTTCTAACAGACAAAAAGACCCATACAAAATCATAAGATTCGTTCCAAGCTGACAAAATAGGCAAACAAACGGAATACTTGTTAAATGGTGTTGTTAATTCATCGAGTGTTTTATTGATAATAATTTGTTGTTTATAATAATTTCAAATGCGTTCTTGTTGTAATATTTCGCATTGCAACTGCAATCAAATCGGATATGGTTATTCGGTCGTTTCTACGAGAATTTATGCTGCCAAATCGAAATTAATGCAGATTTTGAATTTCGAACTCTATTGGATTTATCGGTTCTACAGATAATATCAGAAGGGTTGTGTTCGGCACATTAAAACTGCACAACTAAGGACTTTCAGATATTTGTATAGTGTCTATAGCATTCTCACCAGTACAAATACCAAATTCTACTACGTTATTCAAGATGGCCGTCTACACCACGTGCATCTCAGAAGTTCTGTAACTTTGTATCTGCACATAATTTCTTTCAGCATTATTTTTTATGTGCTGTTATCAGTTATACGATACCCGAAACTGTATAGAAGAACGGTTGAAAGTATCCATATATCGGCAGCCTTACGACTTTATAAAACAAGCAGCAAGACCCAAAGAAGGGCCTTTTACGATAGGTTTTTTTTGTGAAGGCATTTGGACAAACGCATGAAAAGTATAATTTAGAATTAAATTGTTTATGTTTAGATGTTGTGTCAATCCAAAGTTAATTTGCACGTGTTAAATGCGAAATAAGGAAACCGCCACTTGATGATTTCAAGTAAAATATCAGTCTAAACATAAATATTTTTCTGAATGAGTTTTTTTTATATTTTCTGTATAAAGCGCAAGATTTTTCGGAACAAATACTAATTTTAAAAAGCAAAACAACAACATTTTCGGCAAATTTCACGGGATATGAAAATAACAGAGAAACTAGAAGTCGAAAAGTATCCCAATATTTTCGACACAACAACAAACTGACGTTCTATGGTTGCCATCAAAGTGACAAGGGTAGAATTTATCAAACAAAATTCAAAGACTAGTCGGAATTCCACTTTCGAAAAATCTTGCGATATATGATGTCAAAGACCATACGAAAAATATGAAATAACTTATTCAAAAAATATCCATGTTCAGACTAATATTTCACTTGAAATCATCAAGTGACGGTAATCTTATTTCGCATTATACACGTGAACTTTGAATTAACACAACATCTAAACATAAAATAATTTTAATATGTTTTTATTGCAATCCGATACAAACATGGAACTTCATTATGTTTGAAAATTACAATTCATTCGATGTATATTCGGCCAGATGTTGGGAAAAAAGCGGGTGGCGGTAACCTTATTTCGCGGACTGTATCGGTACATGCTGTATGTCAGATGCAGACTGTTTCATGAAGTCGTATGGCTGCCGATATACGAATAATTCAGATTGTTCTCCTATACAGTATAAGGGCATCATATAACTGGTAATACCACATACAAAATTGCTGAAATAAATTATGTGTAGATAAAAAGTCACAGCACTTCAAAGTTGAACGTTGTGTAGCCCAGGCGAGATGGCCAACTTGAATAAATTTGAGTAATTGTTACATTAATTGTGGGTTTTTCTTCAATTCCTAATAAATTCAGTAGAATAATTATAATCGGTCATTAACAAAAAATTAGTTGTAATCCCCCTTGTCAAGAAGGACACATGAAGATAAATTGTAGCGTTTTGAAGCTGCAGAGCTTTTTGTATTCATGCGGGATTGAAGCCGGTTGCAAAGGATGTTTGCAATCCAAGCATTTGTAACGTTTTGTCAAATTGTGCATTCAAATGTGCGAACATTGAGTGGCCGAATTTATAGATGAAACGAAAACGAATATTTAATTCAATTCCATTTGAGTATCATGTTCCGAGTCGTATTCACCAGCAACAATTGAAATGGTCCAATATCAGACAACTATGAACAGGTAAATATAGAATGTGGTCATGAGTGCGAAATGCTTCATATTTACTGTATCGTATAGCACATTGGATCCAATTTCCGTCACATGTGCGCGATATAGTCAGTCCAACGAGTTGTGCGTATATTAATGGCAATGCGAAAATACGCAAACTGCGACCAACCATGCCGAAACTAATGACCATTCTAATATAATACAAAACAAAACCACATACGACATACGACAGCGATGTTTACCACAAACTACTCTGCGCGAACAGCGCTGATGTCCGGAACCCACACATTCGCAGAATTCAACAAGCGAGTACCAGGGAAATACATATTCGACCCGAAATTTAAAGTTTACACCATGTACTGAAATCTTCTTGTTTTTCGATTTGTAATAACTAAAAGATTCCAATGATGCAGTTTTGTTGAATGAACATGTTTCTATCGTATGAGGAAAAAAATTATGAAAATATCGAACCCGAACATACAATCATTTTTTATTGTTTTTATGTTATGATTTATTTGTGCAAAATTGCATTGTTTTTCATTCGAGTATACGCACATTGCTCTAAGTCACTCCAGTGCAACCAAACTCTCAACCAAACAAGAAAAACATATTTTTCCTTTTATTTTATTTTACTCTCCATACAAAATATCATCAACTCGTGATTGGATTAGAGACTATTACTCTCCACTATTTGAGTATAAACTCCATCAATGTGAATATACTCAAATGAAAGACAATGACAAGAAGACTTCAGTAGATGGCAGATGGTTTAAACTTTAAATTTAGGATCGTATAGAAAAAACTTCGTAATGCTTAAAATTAAAGGAATCGATTCTCATGGTGTGTTAATCAAATTTTGTTCGTTGATCATAAACTTGTCTTTGATATTTCGAAACCTTATATATGTTGTCGTTACTCATATTTGAATTTCTGCATGAATAGGAACTTTGCTCGGAAAACTACGCTACAATAAATTATATTTGGATGGATCTATTGAGTAGAGCTTGTTGAGTATAGCTCATTCAGTTCACAATAAGATACAGTTATATTTTTCCAAAGAAAATATGTTGTTCGGCAATTGATTCCCAATGCATCTCTCTGGTGCACTCCCACTCACCGATAGTTTTATTACACAGTTGGACAACAATGCAGCGAGCACTATTGCTAATTTCGAATGCGCATGTTCTCCGACATCGGCGAATAATATAATGTACAATTAGTTGTGGCAGCGCTTTGGCGGCCGCCGAACGCCTCGCAGTCGTGCATAATATTTGTTGCATGGCACACACGCACAGACATTTCTGCGGCTGCCGCCGCCGCTCAACCTAATTCCCGACACGCTCGCGCTAAACGAGGGTGTCATTAAAACCCTCTTACACGATCGCGAGCGCTCACACTTTTGTGCGAGTGAGCGGGTGGGACGCAAACATCTGCGCATTGCGCTGAGGGGCCGTGTTCAGTCTGGTCTATCTTGTCTTTGGAATCTTCAAAAGTCGTGAAGTAATCTATTGAAATAAAAAACATCGAATTAGATGAAAATCACTGGATATCATCAGGAATGATTCAAGGAAGAAGTTAAATGTTGTATAGGGTTGTTCTTTGACGCTGTGACGCCATGTGGCCGCTGGAAAACTGAGGCCAATTGAAATTCACACAGAGGTTCGAAACCGATTGAAATTGATGCGATTGAGTCGAGCACTGATAGAAAACGTCCACAATTGAATATAATAGACGCAATAAAGTCATTATCCAGTGATGATCGACACCTCATCGCAAAAATGGTAAACAAAATACCTGGGAAGTCCGAAATAGCATATTATGTATTATTATTATCGGGTCGATCGTGTCTAACGGCAAACACGCAAAAGTATTGCGGAATACACCA
>JANTBZ010134926.1:0-11278 GCA_024741255.1 Exechia fusca | reverse complement strand
GCCGACGACGCCAGATTAGCCCCGCAAGATTTGAGCCATCGTATAAGAGGCACCATGTCCGAAAGTTACACTCCGCCCCCATCCCAACATAAGTCCTCTTCCCCGCCGCCCCTCCGGCCGCATCGCGACAACTACGATGCCACCCAGCTGCGCTTCCCCAACTACCAGCGACCGCGCATCGTCGGCTGCTTCAGCGTCGACGGCGACCGCCGCATCCTGCTGAACGATCGCCGCCACCTGAACGTCATCCGCACCGGCGACACCCGAGTGGAACGCACGCACTTCGATTTGCGCCGTGGCCTCGATCGAGTGCGGCGGAAACCGGAGCGGGCTAGCGACGAGAAGCTCGATCATCTGTTGCGCTGGATCGCCGCCAATCCGGAGTGCAAGGCGGTGCTGAGCGATGGTGAGTGCGGAGCATAGACGACAAGCAACAAGCAAGGTTTAACCGTTATTAATGCTGGCTTTTGTTTGTGATACCATACCAAGTGACGTTGGAAGTACAAAAAGTCTATCTTGAACAGCACATAAATTCCGTCACAGGTCCTATGTCCCATTGGCAATAATCCTACTCTGAAAGCCACTTTTTTATTGCATTCATCAACTGTTAGGTGTACAACCTTGCGCCCGCCGTTTTTCGTCTAACTTCGAGGATTTATTGCGAAGCCTAGGGCCATCGATCGGGACAAGTAGTACAACAGTAAAAACAAAAACTCAATCTTGAACAGCACATTAATTCCGTCACAGGTCCCATGACCCATTGGTAATAATCCTACTCTGAAAGCCTCTCTTTTATTGCATTCATCAACTATTAGATGTACAATCTTGCGCCCGCCGTTTTTCATCTAACTTCGATGATTTATTGTGAAGATACGGCTACGTATTTCTTATTAAAAATTCTGACCTATGCTAGATACTACTTTCGATCATCTTTCAGAATCATCCGAAATCCGACGAGAACTTACAACGGGTCATCTTGAGAAGCGATCCATTTATCAGTCCAATTTTCCACTTCTTGGTGAAGTGTCCTCCTTAGCTAAGCCTAGGGCCATCGATCGGGACAAGTAGTACAACAGTAGAGCAGTAGAGTACAGCGGGTGGATAAGATATATCTTTTTTTTTACAATTTATGCGAGTTGTCGAGCATCGCTGTCGTTCAGGAAAATGACTTTATTGTATCTCTTATTCAATTGTAGTCGCTTTTCTTTCAGTGCTCGGTTTAAACGCATCAATCCCCTGTGTTGATGTAATTTGGCCTCAGCCGTCAATAACTCATCATTTCATCATACACCTTTAGTCCCACCAAAAGACCAAACGTTTTAAAAAAAATCACAACTTTTGAAGCGTTGAATTAACTCGCGACACTTTCTATATCTTGAGGGGCAGCTTCGCTATAAGTGTTTGAGCGCATCGATTAGCCTCAGCCTTACTGACCTACTTCATGCCGATTTTTATCAATTTGCGCCAATCAGAACAACCGCTAGAGACTGATATACAAAAACGGCGGGCACAAGTTTGTACACCTAATGCATATACTCTTCCCTTGTGAGCTATGGCAGCACATAACACACAAATATTTCTCGTAAAATCGTCAAATAAACACATGCTCCAAATTTATATTTCATCTAAAACACTACGACTACTTACATCCAATCGACGACGCACGCACGCCGGACACGAACTCACAGCCAACGCCCCCGTCACCATCGTCTGCTTCCGCGGCCTGCTCCGCCTGCTCCTCTGCACGCCGTACGAGCAGCGCTCCGGCTGGTCGCTGCTCGCCACCCGGCTGCACAACACCATCTACCTGTGTCGCCTCGAGACCGCCGCCGAACGCTCGGAGCGCCAGCGCAACGCGCAAAAGCCGCAGCTGCGCGCCATCTTCTCGTACGGCTTCAAGTTCGAGCAGTACCTGACGTCCGCCAATCCGGAGCAGCCGGTCGACGAGTCGGAAGAGTTTTGCTGCATGTTTCGCACGCAGCTGGATGCAGGAAACGACAAAACAGACTGCGCCGCCGCTGCCGGCGACAGCGACGGACCAACGCGTCTGCTGTTTGGCGCCGAAATGGACGGCATTCCGGATGACGCGACCGCGGCGGCCGGCGGCTCCTTCAATGCGGACACCGTCGATCTGAACGCCGTGCCGTTTGCCGAGATCAAGGTGTGGCGGCGCGCCCAGAATCAGCATCAGTTCGATGCGTTCCTGCGCACCAAGACGCTCGCGTGGTGGGCGCAGAGTTTTCTCGTCGGCGTCGATCGGGTGCTGGTCGGCGAGCGCAACGATGCCGGCATCGTGCAGCGAGTGCGCGAGGACAGCGTGCGGCAGCTGGCGCGCGATTCGCGGCACTTTTGGCAGCCGGTGGTGGCGATGCGGTTTCTGGCGGACTTTGTGCGGCTGGTGAGGAGGACGATGGCTGCTGCGGATGTGGAGGGTGCTGAGCGAGTGTGTCGGTTCGACTACAATCCGCTGAATGATGACAAGGTGCACGTGAACTGGTTGAGTGCGGAGAATGCGGAGAAATGTCGTTTTGTGCCCGAATGGTTTGAGGCGGAGATGGAGGCGAGCAGCAGGCGTCACGCGGCCGGTGCGAACAAATGAATAAATGCCCGGGTCAATGGCAAATTTATTTTAATTGATTGATCTAAACTGATTCCAGACTAATCCCTACTCACTTTGACCCATATATGAATATTCCACATGTATCGTTCAGCCTTAAATCCAAACTGAATATAGTATGTGTGAAGTTACAATTCAAGAAAAAAGATTCATATTCAACAGTATTTGTTGAAATAGGAAGAAATGGTGTACACAAGTTGTATTCGATTAATTCAATGTTATCCTTGTTTTAACATTTTTAAACGCAATTCACGTTTTGAAAAAAAAACATGTTAGAAGCAGAGTGCTCCAATTTCGTGCAACAAGTAGAGTACATTTTTGTTTTTGATCGTCTTTCTGTTCTTAAAACTTTACTATCTTCTTTGAATGTATAGTATTATTCAAGTTAGGGATAAGTTCCATAAAAAACCTGCAACCAAAATTAAAAAAAAAACAACCAATAGTGTGTGCCATCGCGAATCCGAATTGCATGCTCACCGACTTTAATTGCCTAACTATATTATACGATAGTTGTTTTTCTGCCGTTCATCCTACACAATAAAAGCCGGCGACAAACCAAGAAAATCCTAACGAATTTATAATGTGTAAAACGATAAATGTCCGTGAGAGTGTCTGTATGTGTGTGTTCTCAAATGCCCTCGAATTGAGAGAGATAACGCGGTATGATATAAACACAATCACAACCCAACTCTGTCGTCCTTCAAATCAGCGTTCTCAATGGGTGCTTTTTGAATTTATATAGTGTTGGGCTGTATTTGTTTGCTGTTGCTGTTTTCTCGTTACAATCGACAAGTCCAAAAGACACCGGAGCGGCGGATGTTGATATTATAATGCTGTTGGTGATTTTGTGTGTGTGTGATGTGATGGTTTGTGTGGTTCGAGTGGCGATTAGTGTCTGTTTGAGAGTGTGTGAGTGTGATTGGTCGCTATCCGCTTGGCATCCGCTTGCTCGTAGTCGTCGTCGTTCGTCGTCGTCGTCGACATTCAGTCAGCGCCTCGTCCTCATCCTTGTCCTCCTCCTCCTCCTCCTCATCCGCCACCAATCTCGGTCGTTTCGTGATCACGCCAAATACGCGTACGTGTCGCGTTCGCCCTCCTTTCGCTCCAGATACTCTTTCTCGATCAGGATGTCGATGCATTTCTGAGTTGGAGCGAACAACAGCCAAATTAATAACGGATCGACAAAAAACGAGGGGACTTGCGTTGCGCGTACCTTTATCACCGGCACCTTCGGCTTGAAGCGCGCCGACAGCTGAACGAACACCTCGGCAACGAGATGCGTGTGGTGCAGCTTCTTGCGCATCTTCATGATGCGCACGATGGCCGCCTGGATGAGCATCTTGCGATCCTCCTCGATGTACTTGTGGGTGGCCTCCAGTTCGACCTTCTGTTCGGTCTTCAGCGGTATGTTGATGTTGATGCGCAGTTTTTTGCTGTGCGGACACAAATTTGAAGACAAAAACACGTTGATGAGCTTCAGGTAAATCGCCTTTTCAATAGCACTTACTTTTTGTACTCCAGAAACAGGTCGACAATCGACGCTGGCGTCAAGCTATTCTCATCGTCGGCGCTCTTCAGCAGCTTCACCTTCAGCAGAATCTGCAGCACCTGAATCAGACTCTCCAGCTGGATGCCTAAAACACACACAAATCAATTGTAAAAAATCCACTCTCGACAATCCATCGTTCTCACTCTCTCGCCTCACTCACCCGTATTCTCATGCAACTGCTGGATCGTCAAACTGTCCACCTCGTTGTACTGCAGCAGCACCGCCATCTGGAACGTGCTCGCCTGCAGCGTGTACCGATTCTTGAAGCAATTCGTCACAATCTCCCCCTTGCACATGTTGTACAGCCAGTTCAGCTTCCGACCCGAATGCAGACTCGCATAGAACTGGCTGAACTTCTGCACCGAGCGCTCCAGCTCGCTGGGCAGCAGCGACGACTGGCTCTGGTTGAACGGCCACGATCCGCTCGACAGCACCTGAATGCTGAAGTCAATGTCCGGCTGCTGCTTGTCCTCGCGCTGGCGCGCCCTAAACTGCTCGTTCAGGTCCTTGGACACGCCAATGTCCTGGAACATGCGCTGCAACTTGATGGTGTACTCGTAGCCGCACGCCTGCTTCAGCTTCGAGATCATCGATGCCTCCGCATCGTCGCTGGCGCTCGTGTGATGCACCAGCCGCTTCGCCAGCATCTTGCTGTAGAACTTCTGGAACACGTCCTTGTCATCGATGTACTTGAACACCACCATCACCTGGTTGAGCGTGTCCTCCAGCTCCGCCTCCTCCGGATTCTTCGACGACTTCTTCAGCAGCACATCGCAGTACTTGGCCAGCAGCTCGGGCGACTTGCTCGTGTTCTTGCACGCCACCGTCACCTCGTTCGTATTGATGAACTTGCCGCACGCCTTGTCCAGTGCGGCCACGAATCCGTTGTCATTGTTGAACGACATCAGCACCAGCGCATTGTACTTCTTGTGCACCTCCAGAATGGTTTGCACGTACACCTTCGGATCGGCCGCCGCCGCCGTCGCCCCGCACTTGGCAATCGCCGCCATGCCCTGGCTGTGGATGTGCTCCTCCAGCACGCTGCGCAGCTCCTTCAGGCCCTCGGAGACGCGCGCCACCAGCGCGTACATGCGCGCCAGATCGGCGTTCTTGTCGCCGTCCAGCAGCGACTGGAACTCGCAGCGGAAGATCTCCAGGTGCTTCTCGATCAGGACGCGCTCGCAGGTGCGCGACAGCCGCTCCAGCGTGCTCTCGTGCAGATACACCTGGACGCGCTTCTTCTCCTCGTTCAGGCGCTGCTCGACGCGCTTCATGTACTCGGTGACGGCGTTCTCGCGCAGAAACTCGACGCTCTCGCGCGTATAGAAGTTCTCCGTGTCCTCCATGAACACGTTCTCAAAGTGCTCCTTGTACACCTGCAGATTGGGGCCCTTGGCGGTGGGGTTCTCCTCGTTCAGGCCCAGTTCCACGTAGCAATTGATGACGCCCGAGACGAGGCGCGAGTTGATCGGCTCGCCGTTGCGCTCCTTCTCGATCAGCTTCAGCACCGCATTGGTCACCGGTTTGTGGAGGTGCGCGAACAGATTGTTGCGCCACGACACCAGACCGAGCTGGTACACCTCGAACACGTCCTTGTGGCCCTCCTCGCACTCGCGCTTCACCCACTGCCGGTTGATGTAGGCGCACACGCCGTTCAGCACTTTGGTGCTGAACTGGTACTCCTCCCATTTGAGCGTGTAGAACTTGAGCACTTGCTCGTCGTGCAGATCGGTGCCGCTGTTCAGCAGATCGACCAGGTAGGCCTCGAGGAATTCGCGCAGCCGCTTGTACAGCTCCTGACCGACGAGCTGGGCGCCCTTTTTGGTGCCGTTTTTGTGGCCGGCGGCGAGGCTGCGCGCATTGATGGCCGGATTCTGGTGGACGCTGGTGCAGTAGTTGTAGACGAGGCTGAGGCGATGCGTGAGAAGGGTATTAGATTAGAATTAGTACAGTGGTTATTCCACAGAGCCCCAATTTACTCCAGACAATTTGACATAAACAAACACAGCCAAGCTCTATTCAACATTCAAATCCTTGCTCTCACTCACGTGTAGAGGTCCATGTACTGCGGGCAGGTGAGACTGTATTCGCGCTTGTAGATCTGCTGGATGCCGTTGTTCAGGTCGCGCCAGATCTCCTCCAGCTCGATGGGCCTCGTCGGAGCGTTGTTCGAGCGCGACGACATTGTGCGTCCGATGTGCTGCTGCTGCTGCTGCTCAATGGGATCGCCGACGGCCGCTACGGATGCGCCAGTTGCGATGCTGCTGCTACTTCGGACGATCGGTGGTCGGTGATCGTCGGTAGCTGCTGCTGCTGCTGCGCTGTCAGCTGCTGCGGCTGCTTCGGCTGCCGCGTCCGGACCGCGTCGGCGTTTGCGCTGCGCCGGGTGATGCAGTGCGCTGGTAGTGCGGATGCTGGTGGCTGAGTGGGAACGGACGGCGGCGGTCTGGCTCGGTGTTCCTTGGGCACAGCAGATCGCGTCACATGTGTTGCGGTGGTCGGCTGGTCAATTGGTTGGGTGACTCTTGTGTGGCTGTTGGTGGAGCGCAGCGATTCAAAGATAGAGATTGGAGACACGTTGGTATAATCATAAACCCATCTGGTGAGTCGACGAATGGGAGCACAAATCTGTGTCACACTTTACAGCAACCGCCCTCGAAGCGAAGCACAACCTCGCACTCACACTAAGAGTACTTTTTGTGTTGGTATTTGTGTCCCTTGTTCCCTTGCGACCGACAAGTGCGCATATTATCGCGCGCAGACCAAACGCGACAATGACGACAACAAACAATTACGGGCACGTTTCAAGAGATTCTAGCTTTCAATCGAATTGTAAACAAATGATGAAGTAGGTCACAGAACAAGTTCTAAGGGTAAGCGTTCCTCTAATCGCCCTCGAGCACAAACTCGTGCACAAACCAATATTTTTTGGGTCAATTCTATTGACAGAATTTGAAGTTGTGTGGAGCACGTAATTTAGAAATGCACATGCATGAGTTGATGGTGTGTGTGTTCGCGTTCCCACCACAAGCACAAGCCAAGTGCATGCGTGTGCACACTGCAGGTCAATGGCAATATAATATAAGTGCACTCTTGTGTGAGTGACGACTGTGTGTCTGAGTGCACATGTTGTATTGTGTCCAGCAATTGACGCCCATCCTTAACCCCGCGACGACGTTTGGCCGCCACTTGGCACTTGGCCTCTGAGAGAGTGGGCGGCGATCATCAGTGTAAGTCTAAGATGCGATTCCGCATCGCGTTGTTCGTGCCGTATTAGCTGATTTACAGTTACACACACCGTTGTAAAAAAGTGAAACTTCTATTACATACAGGCTTTACGCTCGCGTACACACTACTTGCGTTTTGGTGTGAACGACGTGTAAGCATGAGCTTAGCTCGTTGGTTCGTTCAATATTGCGCCAATATGGTGGGGAGGTCAACATTCACACAGACACACACACACACACACACGCATTCAACTCACACGATCAGACCCCAACTCCAACCAACACGTACACACACACACTCACCGTCGTCACAAAATGGAAATAAATGCACACGCACACCTAAACAAGGGACGACGACGACGACGGAACGACGCGAAACGATACACGCACAAACACAAAACAATTTGCTATCATTGGGCGTTCGAAATGTAGACGCAATTTTGTTCGGAGATTGGCTGCTCGTAGCGACGACGAAACGAAACGAATAGGGGGGCCGAACGAAGAACGAAGCGAAGACGAGCGAGCACCTCTTGGATGGGCGCTGTGTGCGGTTGGTTTGGCTGCGTCTGGTTTGTGTTTTTTGATGATTTGTTGTAACAAAGCGAATTTCATGCACACACGGAAGAGTGTGAGAAAATGAGCGACCAGTTACAAAACATACACGACGGTTCTCTCTTACATTTTGAGTGGAATCGAGTAGAGAACGATTACATATACACTAGGTAAAAAAATCTCCGTACAGTCGATCTTGTCCATTTCCAAGAAAAACATTGTTCCAAGTGTTTTGTGTGGGCACGCGAAGAAATGTAAGTTTGAGTGAAAAACAATATTTCCGACAGCGATTTTAGACATTTTTTCTGCTGTTGAGATTTTGTGCGCTGTTATATTACTTTTTATTTAAGTATATGTGAATCGTTCTGAGTCTGAGTCCCTCCAGTCAGTCATTGGACCAAAGACAAAACACGGAGAAATATTCGATATCACCTCAAATTTCTCTTCAATGAACATATACTCAAATAAAAAGTATAGGTGGCGAATGAACAGGAGTACAGGAGTCCAACAATTTGTTTCATAAACATCATTTGTAGGCCTCCGATGGTAAACCTCATAAGAAAACACAAATGAAGGTTGATCGGCCATATTTTGGCTGGCTGGAATAACATCGCGCGCCAAGCCTTGGCTTGGGAACCACAGGAAGAATAGGTCGTCCGAGTATGACGTGGAAAAGGTCTTCCATAGTTGATGCACAGATAAGGGATTTGCTCTGGCGCGAACTCGAGCTTTGGCCCAGGACAGGGTTAAATGGAGGACCTGGACCGAAGCTTTTTGTCCTGTACCGAACGCCCCTTGATGGGGGTAACTGGGTGTATGAATGTAGAAATACTTGACTGAGAGATGAGTCATTGTGGAAATAGCACATAAGCATAGGGACATCAAAAACATCAACACAACACATACGCTTTCACAACGGTTTTAACCAATGAATGCACAAGAAATTACTAAAAACGGTCGAAATAGTGCATGCGTCTATCAAAACAGCTTATCAAAAATGTGCCTCTTTGTCGATTCTCCTGGGAAATGGACAAAAACAACTGTGCGAAGACTTTTTTTACCCAGTGTATCTATACATCTGCATGCATATATTCAGTTGAACACAAAAACACTCGGTGAATGTAAACGTGTATGGGTTTGTATATGCATGTGTGTGTGTGGTTATGTATGCGTGTGAGAGCGAAGCGGAGGCTTTGCCACTTGAAAACATTCGATTCAGATGGACTGAAGATGGATGTGGCTGAATCGAACTAACGATGTTGAACAAACTTACACAAACACAACATGGAGCTAACGAAGACACACGTACAAATGAAACGATTACGACAGGTAAACGACGAAAACAATTTCACGCGCACAACACAAAAACACAGCACACGAACAACGACGACGACCGACGACCACGACCACGAACACAATGAAATGAAACTATCGCGCTTCTCGATAAAACACTCACTTCGTACTAGCTTGAGCTTGAGTGTTGCGAGAGCTGAGTGTAGAATGAAGATCGAATGACGAATGACTATTGGACATTGGACTACTGGCACTTGTGCTCGAAATACATGAGCTGATTTCGGGATTTCGATCATACCAATTATTTATAGTTGAACTAAATTAGAATTTTCACATCGGAATCTTTATATGATTACCAAAAATCAAAATATTTATGTTTTTGTGTTATTATTGAATTACGTTTGAATCAGCTGTTCGAATTATACTCAAGTTGAAAGAGAGAGAGAGAGAGATATATCCGAGGACAGTGACATTACGAAAAAGCAGTACTAGACCATCCACTCTCTTGAACTTCTTGAAGCCCGAATGTTTAGGAGTAGAATACTTCTACTGGTACGTCGGAGTAATTTATTTGTTACCACCATTTTAAATGACAAATATGTCAAGGTCAAGTATCATCATTTTATCATACATCTGATCAGCGATCAGCTTTGTCTTTTAATAGGATTCGACACAAATCCTAATATTTCCGAAGCATGTTTGTGTAATTTTGTCCAATATTGGTTTCTATATATGACTTGGACCGAATACACATTACACATTATTATAATAATTCCTTATAATCATTTGGTTGAAATGTCTCTATGTGTTCCCTATTAAGTTCAGAACAACTACTGCGAGTTGCGAGTGCCCCAATCATTATAGCAACGAACCAGCAACAACAAGCGTTCACGTTGCGCCGCCGTGTTTTTGCCGTTCTCGCTCCACACCAATATAATCCACTGTGCGTGTTGCGTGTTTGCGTGTTTCGCGATTCCGACCGTCGTCCGTCCGTCGTCTTTGGTTTTTGGGTCTTTGTGTGAGCGTGCGCGCGCGCGTAATCCGCGGTTCACCGAGTGCACTCGCTCCTCGCTCGCTATTTTCGTGCTTTTGCAAATTGTGCCCCCTCGCTCCAGATCCGCGCGATTTACTTGTTGACGCCGCCGCCGGTCCGTGTCGTTCGTTCGTCGTGAGTGTGTGTGCATGCGTGCGTGTGTGTAAAGTCTTCGCGAAACCCATCATTTGCACTCGCGACCGCGCATCTCATCGCATCTGCAAATTGCGTATTATGTGCAAATAGTGAGCGCGCGCGCGGAATTGATGCATTTGTGTGTATCGTCGTCGTCGTCGTCGTCGTCGTCGTCTTCGTGAGTGCTCGCTTGACTCTTATATTGAGACCTGCTCCCCTACTGCGGGCAGTGCAGTGCAGTGTGTTGGAATAAACTCGCGGAATACGCTGTCATCGCCGTCACCATGAACATGCTACCGTTCACACCGCCGATCGTCAAGAAGCTGCTCGCCTGGAAGAAGGTGAACGAGGACTCGGCGGAGGGCAAGTGGTCCGAGAAGGCGGTCAAGAGTCTGGTTAAGAAGCTGAAGAAGTCCGGCGCCCTGGAGGAGCTGGAGAAGGCCATCTCGACGAACAACACGCACACGAAATGCGTGACGATTCCGCGGTGAGTGTTCGCATTCTGCACAGCGAGTTTGTTTGCGGGCATATTTTGGGGGGGCCATTTCATCCAGTTTCTCGCGCGTTCGTCGTGGTCGTGTGTGTGTTTGTTATTGTTACTGCGTGAGTGTACACTCGTGCGTGTGCGTGTGTGTATGTGCGAGAGTCGCGTTTGAAAACGTGTGTAATCGGGTTCAGTCGTCGCGTAATCTATATCTAGACACACACACGCGCGCGAAAAGAGTGTGTGTGTGCAAAGTGTATACCCGCACGCCAAAACTGTCTTTATCCCACGATATTTAACACAATACCCCTTTTGCGTTGGATTTCCATTAGATATATTCTGCCCAGAAGTCAACACGATCCGGATAAGACATGTTTTATCCGTCCCC
>JANTBZ010134816.1:0-14798 GCA_024741255.1 Exechia fusca | reverse complement strand
GGAAGGGACGAAGAAGTGACCAACAATGTTCATTGGGTTATCTAATTGCAAAACATCTGCTCACATATTAGCACCCTTCTCACTGTGCTGTAAACAAATTAAAATTGAGAGCCTTTTCATGTGAAAAATGAGAAAAAGATAAAATTATCTGGAAATAATGAAGACAAAACACAGTAATGTACTAACATTACACATTTACTGTTACGAACACTCGAACCCTCGAAATAAATGAGTACGACACCTCACACCACACTTACACGTTTGCAATTAAATCCACCAAAATATCAATCACACACCACTCACCACTCACCACAGGTCGCTCTCTGCGCCGCCGCCGTCGCCGTGGTCGCCCAACCGGCACCGCCCCGCCTCCAAATCCCCGGCGCCATCCCTCTGGGCGCCTTTCCCGTCCCCGAATCGCACTTCCGCACTGATCGCATCCAACAGCACGCACCCGCTCCCATCCAACGCGTCCGCCGTCCCCAACAGTCCCTCAAGGCGCTCGCAGCCGTCAACTTTGCCGCGGCTCCGTCACCGCCGCCCCCGCAGGCCCAGCTGCCCAACTACCCGCAGCAATCGTTCCCCGTGGCCGCCGTGGCGCCGCAGTCGCAGCTGGCCGAAGCGAAACCCGTAAACGAGGACGATGGTGGTGACGATGAACGGTACCCGCAACCCGCTTTCATTCCGCCCAATTTCCAGCAGCACATCCAACAGCAGGAGCAACACCTCACGGAATCTGTGTCGCGCGCCCAGCAGCAGCAGCAGAACCTGGACAGCCTGCAGATTGGCGGCGGACGGTTTGCGTTTGCTCAGGATCGGCAGCAGCAGCAGCAGGTTCAGCAGCAGCAGCAACAGCCACGACCGGCGGCCGTCGTCCGGCGACCGGCCTTCCGTGAGGCCTCGCCTGCCCAGCAGCAGCAGCCGCAATACGAGCCCGCTCCGCAGCAGCAGCCCATCCGACGGGTCCAAGCTCAGGCGCCCAAGCAGCAGCAGTTCTACAGCAGTGGCGATGCGCAGCGGCCGCGCAACTCGCAGGAGGCGCAGCAGCAGCAGCAGCAGGAGCGCGAAGTGAAGCCGGTGGCGCAGATCGTGCGCAAGTATCGTGAGGAGAACGAGGATGGGAGCATCACGTGGGGCTATGAGAACGATGACGGATCGTACAAGGAGGAGTTCATTGGGGTGGATTGCGTGACGCGGTGAGTGCACAGCATGTTTTTTTGTTGAATTCGGGTAGTTGGGACTTGACTCTCAAGATAATAGCTGGAAAATCGTTTTAGCACAGATTTGTTCGGATTTCCTGATTTGCGATAATTTCGTTTATAATTTAATTTTCATATGGTGGATGTATCGTCTTTGTACGAATCATACAATATTAGTCAATTGATTGAGCAACGCTTGACTTTGGAGAAGATTGTTAATTTTGTCTTGAACTTTGAACTGAATCGTAGTCGTTCTAGTTAAAGTAGTTTTATGTTGGAAACGGAGTTGGGACGAGGGCATCCACGACCTCGATCAGACATTGAGAAGCATACACGACGTATAAATAACATCGCTGGATTTTCTAAGCGGATATTCGAACAATAATAATTCAAAATATGTAATTGAATTTAACATAATCATAATTGAGAACGTTCGATTTTACCATTATACATATGTAGAGTACGACGGGGTAATTTTTGCATAGGGAAAATTGTTGCACCCCTCCTTATTTCCTTCAATAACAAGGATATTCTGCAGAATTTTTGATATTATGTGTCTTCTATCAAAATATTTCTATGAATATAGACTCTGATCGACTATGGCCTCATATACAAAAGTTTAGCCCTATATGTTATTTTTGTGTTTTCCTTACGATATAATTAATCTTTAATCAATGCGTTGGGAATAACATACGAAAAATGATAATAAATATCGAATGATTGACTTCCAAGAAGAATTTACCGGTGAATTTAAATATATTTGTGTTTGAACGATAGTATGATGACAATCCAACAAGAAAAATAGGTAATTCCTCAACAGGTACATGTGGGGCAATTTTTTGCAGAGGTGCACCCTATTTTATCCATTATATATTTTTAAACAAACGATCATTCAAATATGTTGTTGAAGAGCCGAGAAGATAGTGTGATCAATATTATACGGGTTAAGCCTTACTTAGACATCCATCTGCAGTGTTAGTACGATTTTTAGTATGATAAATTGTCATATCGAACTGGCGCACACGCGGATCCAGATTATATAGATTATGCCATGTTATTATTCCTTCGTTTATTTGAATTTTATTCGATTGAAAGAACCTAAATAAGACTTATATGTTTTTTCAACATCAAATTGTACAGTTATTTATGCTAAAATAGACAGGAGTGCAAAAATTACCCCGCACTTTTTCAAACTTCGAAATGCATGCCCTCGGGTTTTTGCTAAAAGCTCTGTGAATTGAGTTTTCACATAATAAGAGTCCCCAGCAGAATCATAGCCTGATAAATTGTCTTTCTATTGCATTTTTCCGTTTAGAAAAACGCAAATTACGACAGCGGGAGCTCTTCGCGCTTACTATGCAAAAAATACCCCGTCGTACTCTACGTATCGAAATTTCGAATTTAATGTACTGAAATCTTCTTGTTTCACGTTTTTTACGTTTGTCATTGTCATTTCCATTTCCAATGATGGAGTTTTGTTGAATTAACATTATCGCATAAGACAAAAATATAATCGAAAAGTCCCACCAGTGTCCTAAGCTCGTCTTAAGAAAGACCTCTCCGTTCTTAAATGGACCCATTATTGCACTAATTACACTACCCGACAAATTTCGACTTTTGGTGAGATACTCGCTTCAAATATAATATTTCTTATGCGTATTGTGCTCCTAAAAACGAAAATCATAATACATTTTTTATTTATGTTTAGGAGCCCAAAAGACGTAAGAAATTTCATATTTGAAGCGAGTATTTTTTTGGTGTCGGGTGGTGTTACACATACAGCATTTATTATATTTTTTATATTATGAACTAATTGTACACAATTTCATTGTCTTTCATTTGAGTATACGCACAATGTTCTAAGTCAATCCAGTACGAAGTTATGGCTTCTGAACACAACATGAAAAACCAATTTTTCGTATGGGGAAATATATTTGATTAAAAACTTAATCCGAATGTCATGCTTGCCATATGCCTAGAAACGTGTCCGTGATTTTTACGTGGATTTTAAACAACCAACACTAATGACAATCGTTGGAACGCCGCCACACACTATGTTTTTCAGTGTAGCTTTGACGTGCAACTTCGGACACACACTTGTATAGGAATTGTGTTATGAAGCATATCTGCTTATTATCTGTGACTGACTATTACTATTCACTGTAATGTCTTACAAAAAGTTGCGTGAAAACAATGTCTCCATATACGAACGGAGCGGTATTTTTAGGGCATGCTAAAGACACGGGTGAGACATTTTTATAAAAAAAAATAAAAATAAAAATAAAAAATAGGATAATGTTTTCATTCAATATAACTGCATCATAATCGAATATTTTAAATAGACTTTAAAAAAACGAGAAACAAATTTAATTATACCGTACATATTCAAATTGGAAAAATATCTGTATTCATTTTCCATTTTTCATCCACCCCCACCTGTGCAGCGGTCGCTACGGCTACGTCGACCCCGATGGCATGAAGCGCGAGTACACGTACGAGACGGGCATCCACTGCGACCCGAACAAGAAGAACAGCGAGGAGGACGAAATCGCCGACGGCTATATCGACTACCAGAACCAGGAGATGGTCCTGGCCAACGGCGATCGCATCGATCTGGGTGGCATCGGAAAAAACAAGGGGCGCCGACCGGCCGCCACCGGCGGATACCGGAACTAGGAGGATGATCCCGAGCCAGCGAAGGGCGAAGCGGAGGAGTTTTGTTTGGACTGAACTGTTCTAGTGCATAAGCGATAAAATACGGCGAGACCGTTGTGAGAATAAACCGCGTGAAGGAAGTTACGCACGTATTCTACTGGAGAACGGTTCAATATTCCCCATTCGCTAGCTATGCCTGTTCGGAGATTATTCGACAGATTATTGGCAAAAATAATTCTCGGCCTTTAGAAGTGATATACGATTGATTTGATGAACATTGAATGGGTTAGGACCATCAACCCAATGATTAAAAATTGTATATGCATGTATGGAAGATCGCCGCATGCGCTTTCATTATTAAACTCTTGGAATTTCTATACTGGTGGTTGTCCGAAAAACATATGGGAACACCTATACATACGGATTAGTATAATAATACTAGCACGTGTAAAAACTGCGACTCGATTGTGAGCATATTTCAGGTCGTTTCCGATTGGGGTCTATTTAGACCCCTACGACGGATTCGTACGTTTTTTTGAACGGGGGATGAGAGTTTTAAACAAAAGATCATTCAAATATGTTTTTGAACAGTCGAGAGGATAGTGTGAAAAATTGTATCCGGGTTAAGCTTTACTTAGACATCCATCTGTACTGTTAGTACGATTTTAGTATGAGGAATTGTCATATCAAACCGGTGCACACGCGGATCCAGAGTATAGAGGCCATGTTATTATTCCATCGTTAAAATTACCCCGCATTTTTTAAAACGTCGAAAAAACATGTCCTCGGATTTTTGTTAATAGCGCCATGAATTGATTTGTCACCTGATAAGAATGTCCAGCAGAATCATAGCCTGATAAATTGTCTTTCAATTGCATTTTTCAGTTTTGAAATCGGATGCAAATTACGACCGCGGCAGATTTTCGCGCTTACTATGCAAAAAATACCCCGTCGTACTCAATGCATTTTGTTTATCATGTTATATAAAAACCACTATGTGAATAAATGCTTGACAACATGAGTATATGAACGTAACACGCGTGCAAACGGCGTTCGAGTGTATATTATATTCGCATGCGTTCCGTTTCAGTCCGTCATCGCCTGTCATCTCCTCATGCGCCCCACATCCGCTCCACATCTCTAATACCTCCGTCCCTGCTGCTGTCGATTGCCCACCACCCGATTCGGCGGCGTAATATTTATATCCATGTAGTCGCCAATGCTGAATTTCGCCTGCGCCAACGTCAGCGAGTCATCCGGCAGTCGCTGACCGGAGCAGGTCACTCCGATCTCGCGCATGCGATGTCCGACGCCGTACTGCTGGACCAGGGCGAAATCGAAGTAGGTGCCCTTGCGTCGCGTCTCCGGATTGACGTCGCGCACCAGCGCCGTCAGTTCGGCGAGCGTGGCGTCCAGCCACGTGTAGATCTGCAGCTCGTTGGCGGGCACCTGACCGTGATGGTAGTCCGAGACGGCATGATGGCGGCCCGTGGAGCAGAAGACGCGCAGCAGCAGCGGACAGGTCTGGCGGATTGGATGGAAATGGAAAGGTTGGCGAATGCGATTAGTGGGTGACTTCCTCCGAGTGCTAATACATGCATGGTTCGGAATATTTATATTACGAAAACAGACACATTTGGAATATTGGACATATAATTATCCAAGAATGTCTTCATTTGCTCCATTATCTGTCTGAAGTGTCCGCTGGAAATTTGTATAAAGCTAACTCTTCCTTTTCCGTTCTCATTTCAATAACATTCAACTCAAAAATTATCCTGTGTTGTTGAAGATTAAAAGTGGCCAATTATTGATTTGGGCGCACTGCGCACTTCTTCCTTCCTTCTTCGCACTTCCTAAACCCATTTTATCTTGCGAGATAAAAAAAAACACTCATAATACACCCAATAAATAAGATATTTCACGCTGAGAACTGTATTTTAACCGTGATTTGAGCGCCTCACCCGGTACACCAATCACAACCCAACTCACCCGTTCGCGGTCGACTGGCTTCGTGTGCGACTGCTTGTCGTTGTTCTCCACAATCATCGATTCAAGGCCGGCCATTGCAGGAAGTTTTCCGGAGTTCTTCAGTCGGGTTCAGAAGGAATTACGTCCAGGAATGCCGAGAGCCGGGAGCTGTAAACGATTAGGTTGTTGGGCAAGCGGCTTTTCTTCAATTGAGATGAAGACGCTAACAAAAACAACTCGAGTTTAACCAAAACAGAAATGCCGTCTGTGATTTGCCATCTCTCTTGCGCAGAATGACGTATGACAGCAGCATTATGAAATGCAGTATATGTACTTCTAGTACGCTGATTTTATTAGCGAGGACGCAACTCAGAATCGATTGACGTGATGCGCTCTGCCAACTTTGCGAATATGCACTTGCAGCCAGAGAAGCTAACTGCATAATATAAAAATTGAATTAAAATTTTAAAATATTGAAATTGTTATATTTTGTAATATAGAGGATTGATGATATTGGTGTTTCTTTTCTATGTTTGGTATTTCAAAGTATATTCAACAAAGCAACAATTTGTATTCATGGGAACATGATAGCTGGTATCAGAACGAAAACCACACGTAGCATCTCTGCTTTACCTCCCACCTCGCCTCCCACTTTGCATCCACCCATCTCGCTCGCCATCGCTCGCCATCGCTGCAAGTAGATATGCGAATAAAAACAATAATATTACCTTATCATATTTGCGTGCTTGCGCAGCTCGTCATCGCTTTTCCCAGTCGACTTCGCCTATTATTCCAAGTTCGCGGAATTGGTGTAGCATCGCAGCAGTGATTTGCCCGCAGGCGCCCGCGGCAACATCGCGTCGTATTATTCAACATACCTCGGCGTTCAATTGATTCGCGGTCTGTGAGTGTGGCTGTGTGTAAGTGTATGTGCGACGCGGTCGTACACCTTTTTTCGCTTGTGTGTATGCTCAATATCGAGCGCTTCCGCCGCGAATAGAGTGTATTTATTGAGTGTGTGTGCCCAAAGTGTATATAGCGTGTTTGTCCGCCAATCGCGGATTTTGTTGGTTTTTGGTGTTGCGAATACCAACCAACTACAAACACACACTACAAAACGTACAGCGATTATACATCAGATACTCCGAACAAACATTCAACGTTCTCTGTGAATTTGGGAGCACCTCCAATCAGCTGCAACATAGCACAATTAAGCAGCTTATCCGCGAAACAACGCACACTCAACGATTCTCCGATTCCTGAACTCAAAGTCCTTCTTACATATATTTAAGGTAAGCAAGACAATAATTGCTAGAGTGGACGCATGGACGGGTGGGTGCGTGACGTATGCATCCACTCTCTGTACACTATAGTATAATCAATAGCAAGCGAGTGGAGGTAGAATTGCTGTCATTGTGTACGTGACATGAACCTTGCTTGTGTGCGCGTGGGAAATGCGGGGAGTGCAGCAGCAGTGTACCGAGAAACGACACGACCCAACTGCCCTTTCCTCCTCCACGCGCGCATATTCGATTATTATGTAATTGGCCAATTGTGTTGGGATTAGTCGTCGTGTGTTTCAGGTGTCACATGTTCGGATTAGTGCAATTGACATTATCAAATCGAAAATATTCCAATGAATAAAAATTCGGCACCGGTGCCACTGTACCTGTATGTACTTCAAATGCGCTGCATGCAATTATATATTGTTGTCACCACCGTCATAGAGAATAGAAAGACGTCACCGCATGTGTGTGGCGCGATATGTGCGAACCGTGAACAATCTGTTGCGGTATTAAATCCAATATCACACTCAAATTGAATTGAACTTGAATGCATTTGAGGTATGCGGATTTGGTTGCAAGTTGCAACACCGTCGACGCATGGGTGAGTGCTGGGCGTTTGTGTGTGCAGTGAGAAATAATCCACTTATACGGAAACACAGTTTTGCTCATACAATCATGTAGTATATTCGGTATCACAAATCAGGAGACTGATTTTCGCATTGTGATCCAATTATTACACAGAAACACATGTGTTTGACTGCAGTCTTGCTCATTGTACGCTTTACCTCTCGATCGTCATCATCGTCATCGTCAAAGCATCCGGATTATGTATTGAGATCATTGACCACCAAACATTTGGCGAATGTTCAATAAAATTGCAGTCAGCACGTGTTGGCGCGTGTGCTGCCGTCTCGGTCTAGAGACTTGCGTATATATCATACCAAAAATTGAAACTCTGCACCAGACAAATAGCCTGAATCAGTAGACACAAACGGCAACGACAACGGCAATCTGTCTGCTTGGAAATCCGTGAACGCGAGTGTGGGTGGGCAATCGTAATTGTGTGTGTGTTGCCCTTTTGTGTTGATGGTTTGTGTTATAATGTGCATGCATACTATGCTAGGTTGTGTGCAGGTTTTAAGCATCGCAACAATATAACATACGATTTATGAGTATTTCTCAAGCATCGCAGCAATATTAATATACGGTTTATGAATATTACATTATGGAAAATAGTTTTAAATTACATTTTATGAGTTGTGAGCATGTTATGTCCGATCATATTATTAATTCTGATAGTTCTGAGAACATTGGTCATGTCAGCAGTAACAGTTTTTGCTCGATTTTGCTGTTGCTGCTCTCAGTGCTAGTTGAGTATTAGTTTCGCATAAATAATTAAAAACATTGCTTGTTTGTACACAAATACATACTATCACGAGAACGCAATCAATTAGCTCGGCAATAAAATCTGCTCTTTTGTACCCATATAATAAAGTCTTTGTTTATTTCTCAAATGTGATGTTATTGAATTATTGTTAATTTATCGGAATGGTTCAAGGACTGTTCAATTTGGAAACTAATTTAATGATAAAGTTCATGAATGAAATTATCTAAAATATACCACTTTATGTGGTGCGCTCAAATGATATTTTAATTTACAGTCACATTTGTCTGGTTATAATTTATAATACATACAATTTGTTCGGTTTATAGGAATAAAAAATAGTATAAATTTGGAATGACGCAGTTTTGATAGGAAACCACAATTCTATTTTATACGAAAACATCGTTTGAGAAAAGTTTTTTTCCCGCATCTATTGGTGGAGCTTTTTCATTCGACCAGAAAAACCAAAAGTCATAACAATTTTAGTAATATTTTTTCGAATTATGAGTATTCGTGCACAATGCAATTATCTTTCATTTGAGTATACGCGCACTGTTCTAAGTTCTAAGTTGAACATGTAAAAAGTTATGTCCTATAAATTGTTGACTAAACACGAATATTTGATATGGAGAGTGAAATAAAATATTTCTCCCCGTACAAATTGTTCGGGTTCCATGTTTGGTTAAGGGATCGTAACTTTTCAATGGATTGACTTAGAACAATGAGCGAGTACTCCAATGAAATGTAATGAAATTGGGCACAAGTCCTCATCATTCAAACACATTTACGAAAATCGATGTGGCACCATGAGAGGTGGTTCAGACTTTACTCGAACGATTTTTCCGTAGATAATAATGGAGTGTTTTCAAAACAAAAATGCATCATTACGAATCTGATGCATGTGTCTCTGATGCATCTCCTATAAACCGAAAAATAAACATCTTTCATATTAATGTGCTAGACTAGTAAATACACAAATTGGGAATGCCCGACGACTGATTTTACTCACTGTTATGAATATGCGTTCACGCGGTGGCCTTGCCCTTCATGCGAACAGCTTGCTTACGGCAATTAACCCACACAGACTGCTTCCACAGCAGATTGCATTCAACTCAACTCCCACACTCAATTCGTTCTATCCATCTCTTTGTCGACCGTCCGCAGACAACCAGCATCATGGACGAGAACTCCACACCGGACGACAGCATCTTCATCAACCAGACCGACGGCCTGACCAACGATCAGCCGCCGCTGCTGCCCGACAGTGACAACGAAAACGATTCGGACGGCGTCAACGGAGACGACGCCAACGACGAAGACGCCACCAACCACAACCAGAATTACCAGCAGCACGGCCTGAACGAGGACGACACCTTCGAAGACGTCCCCAAATCGCTGATCGTCACCAACATCGATGCGGACGTCTTCACGTCGGACGAGGAGCGCGCCGAAATGGAGGAGCTCTTCCGCTTCTTCTCGCCCGCGGCCACGTTCCAGTGGCTCAAGTCCTTCCGCCGGCTGCGCGTCACCTTCGACTCCGGCGCCGCGGCCGCCAATGCGCGCATCCAACTGCATCACTATGTCATCGGGCGCTCCAACATAACGTGCTACTTTGCGCAGCCCGTCACGCCGGTGGCGCACAAGTTCCTGAAGCCGCCGGCGCCGTTCAAGCAGTTCTTGATCTCGCCGCCGGCGTCGCCTCCCGCCGGCTGGGAGCCCCGTGCCGAGGGCGAACCGCTGGTCAACCATGATCTGCTGGCCGCGCTGGCCAATCTGACGCCGGGCGAATCGCACCAGCTGCACCATCCGCTGGAGGCGGGCCATCCGGCGATCGTGGTGCACACGGCGCTGGGCGGTGCGGGCGGCGGAGAGCCGGTGGACACGGGCGAGATCCATGAGGATGAGGATCTGGAGCTGTGCGGATTTGAGTCGCAGAAGGCGAGGATTCCGCAGACCAAGTGCCCGGAGCGTGGAGCTGGGGCGAAGGCGGTGGCAGTGGCGGCTCCGTAAATGGCAGGGGGTTCGAATTGGGTGACGAATGGCGAGTGTCCGCGTGTTTGAGTGCGGCGAGTGGATCCGGTTATTTTTGTAAGATCTGTATGCACATGTAGAATCTCACCAAACAAGCATACACATATACAATGCGAAAACTCGTCGCTCGAGGAGGCCGACACGCGACACGCCGAATCAGTCAGAGAATTCACTAATACGGTTATTATTTGAATATTATTTAAGCAGACAGCATAATAACAATTCTACTATACAGATTTTATTTTTGATTCGATCGAAACGTGAAATGTCATCATTTTTTGGAAGCCTAAAATATGGGATTCAGTTGATCATATTAGTTCAAAAATGTTGAAAATGATGATATAATAAGATCATTTCAAATTACCAAGCATACCCTTTCCGATGAACCGATTTCAATACAGTTGTTTATAAATTTAGTCTTTTTTGGCGAGGCTTGATCGTTTCGATAGAAGCAAAAGTCGATGTTTCAACTGACATCACCCATACACGATACCATATTAATAATGAGAACAGCATGATTTGAACATGACCGAGCACCAACGTGGAGTCCATACTAAAAACCAAAGTTCACTTCGGAATATCATCCACCACATTACAAACTGAAATAATATAAATTATGAAATTCCTAGATAGCGCGCATGTTACACACCAACAACTGTTCACATGCTTTTCGAATAGTTTGGTTGCAGTAAGTTAGCTTCCTCTCCAATATTGTTAAGATCAAACATCATCACACTGAACACTGGAATATACCTATACTATACAATTATTCAACGCATATGATTTAAATAATCTCCAGCTGCGTCTCGTTGTCGTTGTACAATTTCGTTGCGTATTCTCATATGATATAGTAACATATAACAAAATATTGATTTCGCATAATAAAGTTATTATATCAACTGAAGAGCAGCTCATCTGGAACATGACAAACCTCCTATTACAGTTTTTAGTTTAGTTTAGGTGGAAAGTGTCTTAAACGGGAGACATGATCAAGTTCAAGTCAATTCACCAATGTCCGAAAAACGACTGCACTTTTCTCCAACTACAAATAATTTCAAAACCCCTCAGCCATTTCTATATCATTGTGAAACGTCGTTGTATATTCTCATCTGATTTGGTAAAATATTAATTTCGCATAATATAATTATTATATTAACCACAGAGCTCTTCTTCCCGATATATACACTCACACCTTCTGCTGATCCACCATCTCCACTCCCTCCCCATTCGCATCCCCACCTCCATTCCTTCTCCTCTCCCTGCCCTCCTTCCCACCGCAGCATTGCGCAAACCACGTATCCCCCTTGCCGAACGCCTCGCCATCGGCGATGCTTTGCGGCATCGGCTGGCCCATCGTCTCTGGCAGGAACATAACACCGACTCCGCTCAGCAGCGCAATCACCCCGAAGATCACCGCCGGTATCGTCGGATCGAACGAGTCGAGCAGCGCAATCAGCGGCGTCAGCGCCCCCGACAGCCTGGCCGACATCGATCCCAGACCCATCGCCGAATTCCGCACCACCGTCGGGAACAGCTCCGCCGAATAGTTGTAAATGACCGCAAACGATCCGGCAATGAACAGCTTGCCGAGCATCACAACGCCCGTCGCGGCCGTGCTGCCCTGTGCAATTTGCGTCGCCACAATGCAGCAAATTCCGCCGGCCAGCATCAGAGTGGAAGTGATGGACCGGCGGCCCAGCCGATCCAGAACGAACACGATGACGAGGTAGCTGGGCATCTCGACCAGGCCCATGAGGAACAGGATCATGAACGGGTTGCCGTACAGCTTGCCGGTGCTGAGCGACAGGCCGTAGTAGACCAGGGAGTTGCTGAACCAGCAGAAGCAGACGTTGAGGGTCTTGGCGCGGAGATTGGGCGTGGCGAAGAGCTGGCCGATGCCCGCTTGCTCGACGGCCGCTTCGGCGACCTGTGTAGATTAGAATGGAAGATGATGTGCTTAATAACTACCTCTTTTTCTTACAGAAATTTGGTTATTTTGAATGGAATGAACAATGAGATACTTAATACCATCATTTCGTGCTTGGTTGAAGAGCGAACATTGACCAAGGCGTATATTCAAATTAATGTTAGTGAACATGTTATGAAGTATTTTTCATTCTAAATAAAATTAAACAATTTAGATCAGGCTAAGATTTTGCAGAATATTATTACCACTTGCAATTTCAATATCGAAGTGTATTGAAGGTGTATTTGTGTTGTTATTAGCAGGAAGAATTGGACAAAAAGGTTTTAAAACCAACGAATCAGTTGATACCGATACGAACAAATATTATTTTTAACCACAATTTGATCAAAAACCGCATAAATTCTATTCGAAATCACGAAAAACAAGATTTTCAGCAAAATTTTTCATGCGATAAAAAATGCGCATCCAGTCAAGGTGGTCAATAACCATTCCTGTGTGCGATCGAAAAATTCACAGAATGATAGGGTACATGTTTTGCTATTGATGGACACAAATCTGAACAACATATCTTTAATAGTTGTCTTGTATAATAGCCATTAGAATATGCCGACAAATCCAAATTTTAAACTATCGCTACTGATATCAACCTTTGAATAACATTATAATTTAAATTGGTTTGAACGAGTCAGTTCATCAGCGGGTGATATCGCTAAGAATATTTTTAGTCAATATTATTATTATTTTGAGTCGACACAGCAAGACGTCAGATATGCTGTCAGTTCGCCTAGTTTATTTCGTAGGGATAATTATGATCGAAATGGTTCATTACGATAAAGAAATATAACGATATAATTATCGAATTTCACTAGATTGGTGAACCATGAATCGAAGCAATATCATTCGATATTTAAATTCGGCCATTATTGATCAGTCTTTTTGAAGAAATCATTTGAAGAAATAATTTCTAAGCCAAAATCATTCGATATTTTGAAGCATACATAATTCGATACTTTTAAATCGGCCCTATTTGATCAGAGTCTATGTTCAAAGATCACGTATTTCTAGTTCAAGCTGCCAAATATACGCCTTGCGAAAATTGAATACCAAGTTCAAGCAAGATTAGTTCGGAGACGTGTTGAACAGAGTTGGAGTGTTGGTGGACAAGGTGAAAATATGGTACCTGCGTCGTCGCTCGCTTCGCCTTCGCCAGATAGTACTCGACGTCCAGCGCAACGCCGCGTCCGTTCCAGCGGACGCCGCGCTCCACGATGCGCACCGCCTCCGCTCGGCGTCCCTGCATCCACAGCCAGCGCGGCGACTCGTCCATCGCCCACCAGTGGGCGACCAGCAGCAGTGCGTGCGCACCGTAGACGGCCTGCAGCCACTGGCGGTCGGGAATGAGGGCGCCCCACATGGCGACCAGCATGACGCCGACGGCGAAGGTAGCCTGCGGGGAAAGAGAACGAAGGACGCATGTCATTTTAGGTATATATACCAAGCCTCTATTCGATAGTTGTAATGATGCAGTTCAGTTGAATGGATATTACTCTACGATCTACAATGTCGTATTCATCATCTTAAAGATGAGCCACAAAAAGTCTCAACGTAGTCACTCTAGGGAAGAGTTAAGTCCTTTGAACCGAAAACGTAACACGAATATTATGTATGAAAGTGTAATCAATCAGTAGAAATTGTTCGTGTTACGTCTGCGGTTCAAAGGACATCACTCTTCTCTAGAGTGACTAAGAGCTATAACCGTACACTCAAATTAAAGGCAATACAACTGTGCTCAAATCCTCATCATTAGAAAAAATTAACATAAATCGTTGTGGCTGTTAGTTTTGTGAAGGATGGCTCATCACTTGACTATACTGTTCTACATGTACGAGAAAGAATTTTTCGCGAACAGAATACGGCTGAATATGTTTCGCATTCATATTTCAATTGATACTGAACACAACCTGCTATTTCAGTGTCTTGAACGTGAGACATGATTAAACCAAACTCCGAATAAACTTATCCCCAACTAAAAATAATTTCAAAACCCCTCAGCCATTACTCTATCATTGTGAAACGTCGTTGTATATTCTCTCATCTGATTTGTTGTCTGAAGGATAGCGAAATTTGTCGATAAATGGAAAGTTCGTATCGAGCAATCAATTCGGGCCTCTGTTAAAGCATATCTGATTAAAATATAGACTGGGTAGCCCTGCGCCACCTGGTGGCAATATTAATATTGTTTTCCTCTACCATATACATTTGTACATGGACAGGAGGGAGGAGTTGTGTCCACTTGAGTGGACACGAGCACCAAGCCGCCGTACTGGGCCCACTATGCTATGCTCCCT
>JANTBZ010134705.1:0-14800 GCA_024741255.1 Exechia fusca | reverse complement strand
CCGATTTTGGATACCTTGAAAAATCTGTGCTCGGTGCACGTTTTTGTACAGATTTTTAGGCTAAAAAAGCACTTTTTGATTCAACACGCCGTCATAATTTGAGTTTTTGGTTGTTCCAAATTATCCTACGTAGGGGACTATCTATCTTGAAAGAACATGTGAAAACGACGCCACGATCGTGCAAGAATTTCAAAACCAGTGTTTTCTTTCAGATAACAGGTTTCGACTTCGCCCCAAGATCTTGATTTTTTTAATATTCAAAGAACTCGAACGAAAAAGCAATTTAAAGCAAAATTCGAATGATTAAGGTCGATAGGTCCAGATTTATAGTCATACTCTTCGGATTCAGCTGAATTATAATGGTATACTTTCGATCCATCTTGTGACAATACCTAGAATGCTACGGACATCTATTTTTGGGTTTTGCGGAGCCTTTAGTATCGTTATTACATAATGTGAAAGAAAATACCGATTTAGTTATAAGTATTTAATTGGATCGCGCGAATGGTAGCCTGTTTCGATTTTCAACTAGAAAAACGATACGTCTTCGTCACGTAATAACTATTATATCCATTTATTTTCCCGCGGTGAACTTGTCACCAACATATTTGCGCAGAATATGAAGGACAGAATAAGACACGAATTTCAAGAAAAAATAGCCCGCAAGGACAACTGGTTTAGCCTCCATAGACAAGTGAAGTTGGTAACACTTCATACCTCGACCCCTGTACAAACAAAAATGGGAAAAATTGGGACTGGGGCGTTACGTGTTAAAGAAGCCACTACGGAACCGAATAGATATTTGAATTGAAGTTTTTTTTCATTTTAAATGTTGTTATTATTTGTTCAATTGAGTTGAGAGGAGATACTCTACAAAACGTTTGTCCGGGTTATTAAAAAAAGTCCAAGCATGGAAAATACGATTTTGTTACATGGCGTAGGTATGTAGAGTATATTATGTAAAGGCTGACTTTGTACTACTAGAGGTTATATTCCAATATTCTTCTCTTGTAGCATGATGCAAAATATTTGCTTACAAATGATGAAATCAGTCTTTATTGTAACGGTTTTATTATCCAAGAACTGTACGGGTTGTTGTGCCGATATAATCAATCGAAACAATTTAGAGGAGTATTCTGAGGTGTTGTATGTAAATTGTCATATATTATTATTATCATATATTATTATCATATTTTAATAATCATAATATAATATGTCTCTCGAATACTTTATATAAGTATTCTCATCGAAGGTGTCAAGTATAACGCCGAGAAACCAGGTATGATCGGTAAAACGTTCCTGAGGCTGGAACGAGACTTCGACAAACATGTCGCATATTGCCGTGATGAACCCAACGCACAAGATTTCATAGCCACTAACAATGTGGTGCGTGATTTCTTCGAGGTATGTGAATAATGTTACTTAAACTATGCCTAATAAATTGAAGCATAAGTTTAAAAACATGCTGTTTTCCGGCGATAGTTTGTCCACAGGACATCGTTTGGACGGAATTGGTTAATTTTACTTGATTTTTGTGTTTTTTAAACCCGATAATGGCATGGTGAATGAGTATGATGACGAAGACTACTATATCTTCGAATGTGGTTGCCGTAGAAGTCATAGGATCATAAGCAGGAACGATAAAGGCAGAGAAAGAGAAATGTATCGAACGAATGAGATACAGCATATGGAATTATCGTTCCGAAGTGCCAAACCTATTGTTCATCTTTTGTTGGAGCTATGAGAACACCGAACAAGTTTGACATTTTCCAACCGATTTGCATAAATTATATTATTTGTTGTTTATTTATTTAGCTTGTTTTTGAAAACCCCATCGATTAAGTATCGCCATATCGTGTCTTTTTTATTTTTTGGAATATCTCCATTTTCAATGTTTGTTAAAAATGTTGATCAGAATGCATATTGGGAGATAGTTGACATGACGACAATAGAAGGAAAATATAAAAAATAACAACTGGTTCAAGTATTCAAGCGAACGTTTCTCATAACCCGAGAGTGTCGTATTGTCACCACGCCGCATGGACCCATCTTGACTCATTGCAAAGATATTCTTTTGGAAGCAAATTGTACGTCAGTACTTTCTAGACCATAGACAAGCTCAACACTAACGTTCGTGCAGAAATTATCGTTATTAAATACTCAGAAAGTTTTAGAAAATATAGCAAAACGGTAAATTTAAGTTGCCAATAAAGACGACAATTTTATTGAGAAAGTATTCTTAAACTGATCAAAACAAATTGTAGAAGTCCAAATTAAATTACAATTTGTATTTTACAAGAATAGGTTAATTGGTTCATGAGTTACTCCATGTTTCCATAGCTCCAACAAAGATGGCGCACTCTGTATATATGACAGATTTTCGTCTCGAAAACAGTTTTGATGTTCATGTTCTCACTATATTATTATAACATCTTTGAACCTAATGCTTAACTATTGAATTATATAGATCTCATACATGAATATATGTTTCCTTCATTTCACCCGTTTATATAATAATCCGACGATTAATTCATTCTTGGGAATCCATGAATTCAGTTTATAAACAGTCTTCAAATTCCATCAATTTTCCATCGAAGCTGATAACTGATAACATTTGTCTGCGAAATTGGTTGAAAATGACGCTGATTTCCGTTCGAAACGATCGTCTACACGCACACAACTAGCGCTTTTGCAAACGACAAAAAAATATTTAATTTTAGATGTGGTCTACGCATAAACACATACGCGCGCAAACACGAACACACACGCGTGCACGGTTTGACGGCCGCTAGCAATAATCCACAGATTGGATCACAGCTCGTCGTGCCTCAGTCGTTGCTGGCTTGGCATACTGTACAGATCTCCTTCGGGTTTCGGGAACAACCGCGCAGTTTGTCGAACGTCGCAAAAATCATTCGTATAATTCGAAGCAAACGTGCATACTATCGTGCGTACACACACACATTACACACACGGACACACACATACAGTGCTCACTAATTGGAATTATTGGAATTGAAGTGTTTCATTAACAATGCTGGTGTATATTCTGAGCATTCAAGATTTGGAGATCAACTTTCACTAGAACCTACGAAGCAAATGTAGTAATTGTTGAAAATATTGGCAGCCCAAAGCGTGGCCTATGCGTACAAATCTTCGTGTATTCGTGTGCGAGATTTTGCAATGTCCCAAAATAATTCACACACACAAAACATCTTTAAATAACTGTGTAAAGCCCGACAGTGTGAGTGCATGTGCGAGTGTGTGATGAAAGAGTGTCTGTTTGTCAGTATGGAAGTGAATGCTATTTTTCCGGTGGTCGAATGATTTCATGTCATTTAAAGTGTTGCACAATGAACCCCAGTGCAGTGATCAATCAGTGTAAAAGTGTTTAACACATTAACTCCATCATTTCGCAGGAACTTTCTCAAAAGCTTGGTGACGATAAAAATCTATCGGAACATCTGCAGCTGCCGATCCAACGAATCAACGACTATCAGCTTCTTTTGAAGGTCAGTTGCAAATTCGGAATTTGAATTGATTGATCTGCAACGAAATTTTGCCCACATTTGAACCATTGACGAATCTATTTCAACATATTAGCATTTCAAAACTCATAAATAACACTTTCAACACATTATACATACATATCACCCAAAAATGCACGCGCTTTCGTGAAGTCGCTTCGCTCTCAAAGACATTCACAACACACGCGCTTTTTCTACACATACATTTTCAGATAATTTTCTCGGCGTCTGCTGACACGAATGGCACACATTCTTACGGTGTCGCGTCGATATTTGACGTCATTCTGTATACACACACACCCATACACACACACAAACACACACGAGTATGCACATACACATACACATTCACACTCATTCACATAAGAATACACAAATCTCTAGCATGTGTAGGTTTTATCGATGCTAGGCATTTCGTTATGCGTCTATAAATAATACGCGTAATGCACAAACAATTGAGAACAAAAACAGAACATCGTATATTTAAAAAATATACATTAATTCAACAGTATTAATCTGTCATTACCAACGACAAAATTATACTATTCGTTCAGTTTTGTAATCTAGGTCAAGGTTTTGGTCTTTGTGGGAATAAATCGAATAATTGTATATAACGTAAAGTAGATGTTTTTATTATAAACTCAAGTTATACAACATCAATTCAATTTATTTTTCAACTAATATTGTTATTATTTGAAGATTACTCATTTAGATTATAATACCGACAAACGACGATCAATCGCATATAAAATTGAAGCAAATAAAGATTAACACACATGTTATGGAAATATGAATGGAGTCAACTCATAGCATCAAAAAATGCAATAACCTTATTATATCAATCATTCATTATGGCATTTGAAATTCTACTATTATAATACATGTATATATTCCTATATGTGACTACGGATATAACAGTGTATATATGAAAAAGGAAAATAATCTGATTTCTCACAGGAATTGGTCAAATACTCACAACGGCTCGACGAGAACGCCGCTGACCTCCAGAAAGCTTTAGAGTTGATGCTAAGCGTTCCGCATCGTGCCAACGACAACAAATTCCTCGCCAGCATTGAAGGCTTCCGAGGTATTTACGGACAACATAGTAATATATGCATCAACAGAACATACAAACGCCAGCACCGCCAACAACCACTCGACACATCGAAACATTCAAATTAACCAATTTATTACAACGCTATATGCATGCACCATACGCAGACTATAGAAAAATACTATACTCACCATATCCGCAGGCAACATCAATAAACTTGGTCGCCTTGTCGCTCACGATTGGTGGACCGTCACTGACAAAGACGCCCGATCCAAAGAACGTTACGTGTTTCTGTTCAAATCGCGCCTGCTCATCTGCAAAGTACGCCGAATTTCCGACGATCGATCTGTGTTCGTGTTGCGCGATATCATCCGGCTGCCAGACGCCCAGCTGACCGACAAGCCGCACGGTGCGGCCGGCATTGAGCGCGGCTCAATCGAAGCGTATTGCGCGACATCTGGGACAGTCATTGTGCTGAGTGGCCACTCGGACGAACAGCGTGTCAAGTGGCTGCGTGAGATCGGCACCTATGCGAACGATCCGTTGGCCTTGCACGAGCACGTGGCCGACGACCTGCGCATCGACGCCAGCCAGGTGAAGGCGGACACCGATAACGATGCATTGCGGCTGCCACCGCGGATAGACGCGCACGAGCCGGATATCGTTCGACCGTCGGAAGTGGCTCAGGACTATTTGCCTACATCCGTGAAAAAACAAGCGCAGACATCGCCGAAAACGACGGCCGAACAATCGCAGGCATCTGAAATAGTTTGCAACGTATTGCAGGAAGAAAATATCAGCCAAACTAGCTACAGTTCATCTGCTGCAGTAACCACATCCACAAAAGTTGAGAAAATAATTCAAAATCGAAGTGAAGTGACTGCCGAAATTGTGACTGACGCGATTGAGACCAACCGCGCATCAATCGAAACCGAGAACTCGACGACTGTAGTTCACGATAATACAGAACATGCTAAAGTTTTACTCGAAAACCAAATAAATATCAGTAAAACGTTGGCCTCTAAAGTAGAATACGCGGCGGCGAATCTTACTGACACATCGCCTGTATCTACTACAACTGCTTCCGACACAAAAGTTAGCACGGTTGAAACATTGAAATCGGTTGAGGAAACAATTAAACTTCCGATACCAGAGGTGCCAGAACCGATCGCAGAAAACAAAAAGGATACATCGCGGATTCCGAAGCCAGTGGCCAAGTCGAGCTCTCTCGAGAAAGATCAAACACCTTCGTCCGTCGTTGTTGCTGATTCAACGACGTCTGTCAAAGGTATATTTTCTTTGAAATCGAATGAATTGAAACACATTGTATGTCGTCGAACAGCTGAGACTATTTTCTTCAAACGGACAATAATTACATTATTTGAAAAAAATAGTTTGAAACTAGTCAAAACACAATGATCGAATAGAGGTCCAGATAATAGTAATATTTGTATCTCAAACATTAAACTTCATACAGTGAGTTAAGAAAGTCAAGATACAATTTGTGTTCTATACATATTCACATATTTGATAATATTTTTTTAGTCGATTGTGAGGAATTTAGCTGTACATACGTTGGGAGAAGTAATTTTGTATATGCCTTATAACTTATAACAAAGGCGCTAGAGCCAAAAATGTAAATGATGCACATTATATATTTATAACAAAACAGTCAAACGACCGTCACACAAATTTCATATTGTGGTGTCTGTAACTTTTTTCCATATATAACTTTTGTCTGAAATGTCAGAAACACTTTCTCTCTTACAGTATCATTAGTGAGTCTCTAAATCAACTATTCCTGAAGATTCCAACATCTTACCAAACATGTGTAACAATAAAACATACTAAAGCACACTCACGCAAATCACGCTTGCTTGTTGCCTGCATTGGAATGCTAATTTTTTATATTTTTTTCATGCTTCGTTTGCTTTGTTTGCGCTGCTTTTAGAATCCACTGCTCTCGTGCTTGCTAATCCCAATCCCATCGCTTCAAACAATCAAAACACCATTCAACCGCGTACCGCTGCCGGTGATGGTGGCTCGACGAACTCTGCTGGAGGTTCTGGACACAATACCAATCAATCCAAACAGACGGCGTCCGATCAACGCTACTCGACCGTATATAGCTTTGAGTTTGGCGATCGACGTCGTGGCAACGGCAGAGGCGACCCAGACGATCCGGACGACCCGCGAGGCGGTGGCGGCAGCGGCGGCGGCCGTGGCGGTGGCTCTGGCGGCAACCCACGCCGCCCACGACACTCGAATTTGCCCGACTTTCTCATACCGCCTCAGCTAATCACATATCAAACGTCGCTCGAAATCAACGTGCGCCGCATTCGCGCCGCATCGCCGCCGCCGCCGCCCAAGTTCGTCAAAAAGCTGCTTGTGAACAACGAGCAGCTGGAGCGTAAAACGCGCGCCTTCCTCAGCGACTCGTTCGACATGTCGGCCGATGCGGCGCTGCGGCATGTGCGCCAGAAAATTCGCACCGCCAAAACGGCGCTCATGTGCACCGACGACGATGTGCGGCATGCCAGCGACACCGTCACAAAGGCGCAATCGCGTGATTTTCTCAACATTTACAATCCGCGTCTAGGTCCGGAGAAACCACTGTACGAATTCGTCGAGGTGCGCAGCGCGGGCGGCGGAGAATGCGCTGCTGATCAACAACGGAGCGGCATACCACAACCCACAACCAAGTACACGGCGGCAGCTGCTGCGCAACATCAGTCAACTACATCAGACACCGACGGCGGCAAGAACATGAGCGAGTACTCGTCATCGCGCTACTCGGCGCGATCGTCGCGCAAGTCCAAGGTGGAGGGTGAGTAATATTCGCCGTCATGTTTTGAATATGTGCTCACCAGCATCTCTTGTATCTGCCCACCAGTCTCCGAGCAGAGCGGCTCCTCGTACGAGTCGAGCTCGCGTCGGGCTAGCAGTCGCTACTCATCATCGTACGGGGCAGAAGCGTCTGGTGCTGTTGCTGCTGAAGAGCAGAGCACCGGGAGTTCGTTCGTTATTGAGGGACCGATAACCTTTGAGAAGCCGGTGTTCAAGAAAACGGCCAAAGGTGTAACAATCGAACGTGAGTAGCGCGCACAGACATATATATGTATATCATCAATGGATGTAACTCTGGTATCGTGTATCGTGTTGTTCCTATTATCAACCTGTAGCCGGTAACAATGCCTCGTTCGAGATCCAGCTGGAGCAAAAGATGTCTACGCTGACCTGGCTGAAGGACAACAAGCCGTTATCCGATCGATTGGCAGATCGCTTTAGCACCACCGAGACGGATGGCAACTATTTCCAGTTGCACATCAAGCACTGTGCGGAGAGCGACACTGGCCTGTACACGGCACGCGCGTGCAACAGCAACAGCGATGTGATGACATGCTCGGCGCAGCTGATCGTGCACGAGAGTGAGCATGAGATTACCATATTCATACATTCTATAAAATCAGTTATTGTTGTTCGATATGATAGCTGATCGAAATTGTCATAATTCAATCAGAAACACCGGAAGAGCTGAAGGCCATTGCTGAACAGAATACGCCTCACTTCATCTGCACGCTGCATGACACCGAGGTGATGGAGAGCACTTTCTTGCGCTTCATGCTCAAGGTTACTGGAGAGCCGCGCCCCAAAATTGTATTGTAAGTATGATTAATGTTTTTAAACTCTCAGTATTTTAATCAATTTCGAAATGGTAACATGCAATCGACATGCAATCGATCGATAAGCAAAAGTCACCAATATTACAATTTTAAAAAATAAAGCGTTTTCAAAAGCGATTAACGGACTCTATAAATTTGTAAAGGAATCGAATTACCAACGGCTCTAGTGGTTCCGAATTCTATTTTAATGTCATTGAAGTCACGAAATTTCGCAAACTTCTACAATAGGTGAAATTTATTGTTCGCTGCCTTTCCGCTTTGTACTGAAGAGAATGTAAAATAAAAAATTATAACATTATTATAACTAATTAATATTATCCAATACTTATTTTATAGCGTCAAGGATGGCAAAGAAATTTCACCAAGTGATCCGCACTGCCAGATCAACAGTGAGAAGGACTATCTCGGATTCTACGAGCTCATCATACCGGAGGTGAATCGTTTCGACGCCGGTCACTACTCGTGCACCGCCACGAACAAGTACGGCATCGCCAAGTGCGACGCCTCTCTGACCGTTGTCGAGGACAAGAACATCTTCGGCGACAAGAGCGGCAAAATTCTGCCGGCCGGCGAACAGCCCGTCTTCGACTGGAAACGCAATGGGTTGCCTTTCGATCCGGAGGAGCGTTTCAAAGTGCTGCTGGGCGACGATGAAGACTCGCTGGCGCTGCTGTTCCAGCACGTGAAGCCCGAGGATGCTGGCATCTACACGTGCGTCGCCCAAACGACCACCGGCAACATATCGTGTAGCGCCGAGCTAACCGTTCAGGGAGCCGTGCAGCAGCTGCTGCGCGAGCCCGAGAAGCCGCAACTGGTCGTCGAACATCGTGAAGCGTCCGCCGGCATTGGCGGCACAGCCATGCTGGAGCTGCAGTACAAGGGCTACCCCAAGCCGGAGGTGGTGTGGAAGCACGACGGTGCCACGATTGAGGCGGGTGGAAAATTCAAGTTCCTGCACGAGGACGCCGAAACCATGTCGTTGGTGATCAAGGGAGTACAGCCGGAGGACGCCGGTGACTACACGATCACTGCGGTGAACGAGCTGGGCGAGGACAAGACCACTGTCAAGCTCCTGGTGAAGAGTCCTCCGATCATCCAGAAGATTGCCGATCAGCGTGTGACTGTCGGAGAACGACTGCAGATCGACATCGAGGTCACCGGTAATCCGGATCCCGTGGTTAAGATCCTGAACAATGGCAAGGAGGTTCTTCAAACCGATCGTATCAAGATCGTTCGTGGTGCGTCGGTGAACTCGCGCAGCACACACTCGGTGCAGATTCAGACGGCCGAACTAACCGATGCTGGATCGTATTCGGTGATTGCCAGCAACGAGCTGAGCCAGTCGTCCGAGTTCTGGAGCGTTACGGTGAACAGCGGACCGCAGCTGGTGAAGCGTCTGGAAAAGGAGTACGTGCATGGTGAGCGCGAGGAAATCATCATGAGCGTGCGTTGCGATGCGTTCCCAGCCGCCAAGGTGCGTTGGTTCAAAGATGGCAAGGAGTTGAGCGAGTCGGAGCAGCGGATTCGCCGTTCCGTCGATGGCAATGCGTACATTCTGTCGATCAGCGGCGCGGTTCGAACGGATGCTGGTGCATACAGTGTGGAGCTGGAGAACGAGCACGGCAAGGTGACGAGCGAAACGAGCGTGCAGATTAAATGCAGTCCCGACTTCAAACGAAAGTTGACAGGCGTAACGGTAACAGAAGGCGATACAAATGTAGAGCTGTCCGTGCAGATACAGGGGTACCCAAAGTAAGATGAACAACTAATCATTACAAACGAATAGTCGGTAATTTGGATTTTGATTACAGATCGACCATTCAATGGTTCCTGAACGGTGAGGAGATCACAGAGAAGCGCAATGAGTTTTCCCGTTCCGAAGACGCATTCAACTACCGACTGATCATCAAAGAGGCCGCAGTCGAACTGGACGGAAAATTCAGCTGTGTGATCAAGAACGACTACGGCAAAATCGAAGATGAGTGCAAGGTCGATGTGAACTGCAAACCCAAGGTCCGTAAAGCCCTCAAAGATACTGAGATCACGGAGGGTGACACGCTCACGCTGGAAGTGGAGATATATGCGAAGCCCGAACCCCAGATTGTGTGGTGAGTAAGATAAACGGTTTGTGTAATTAAAATATGTTGGTCAATCTTACATAACCATCGACTATCGCACAGGTACAAAAACGGCCAGGAAGTTCGAGCCGATGCTCGAATCAAGATCAGTCGTGACTGCACGCGCTTGGAGACTTACAATCTCACACTGAATCTGATTAAACGTGACGATGCCGGCGACTACGAAGTGAAAGCAACTAACATCTTGGGCAGCGCCAGCACCGTCAGCCACGTTAAAGTTCTGAGTAAGTTATTAGGTGCAGTTGAGTCAGTTTAAGTCTTTGCAGCAAACATCAGACAAAGTAACTCATAGTGAGTATATACATATAAGATGTTGTTGTGATGTCTATCATGCTGTTCATTTCCCTTTGTGGTCCTGAAATGTATGACTCAAACTCCGAAAACGTTCTTGTGTCGAATCAATCTGTGCAAGTTATTAATATTTATAATTCCTGTTCGTCGTTTCGTTTGTCCCGCTATTTCATTGTGTTTGTCACATCATTTCGAACATGTTCCAATGATTATGTCCTGAAACCACAGCCAAGGGTACGCTGACTCGGGAAGGTGCAGATGAGGTTCGCATGGACGCAACTGAGACGGCGCATTCGACCCAAAAAATCCCACTGCAGGGACATGTTGATGGTACGGAAATTTGTTCTCAAATAATGTTTGTCGCATCAGCGATTGCTCCGATTGCATGCTTCAGCATATAGGATCATTTAGTAATGCACACATACGCTTTCCAAATTCTCATCACTTTTTCAACATCATGTGTGACGATAAGCGTGATGCGTACGCTTTACTGCCAAATTGAAATCACAAACACATACAACAGACAACGACAACGATATTACATCATCGCATGTGATAAGCCATTGTTCGACAGTCGGCGAGAACGGCGAAACTGTTCACATCGCCATCACTACCGAGGAAACGCATAAAGCAACCGTGTCTGGGCCCGACGAATCGCATACCATACACGCGATTCGCGCTACTACCGTCATTTTCGAGGAGGACAGTTCATTTGAGGAGGATGCCAGCGCATTGACGGATGCCACAATTGCCAACATAGTTCTGCCAAATCGGCCGCATCTATCAGCCCTGCATGTCGAAGAGGTCGGCAGCTATCAACTGGAATCGCACCTAGCCGTTGAAGCAGTGAACGAAATTGCCCAACATGGCATTGTTGATGATGTGGACTCGGACTGTGTATCGACATCGACCATACGCAAGAGTATGTACAGTCGAAATGTATCTATCGTATCGGCGGCATCAGAGGACGAATCGAATGTTGCTGCATCAGCTAGTATACAGTCAACCAGCAAAGACGTCACCATCGAGGGCTATCAAAATACTTTTGATCTAGATGATGTCGAGGCAACAGTTAGTTTCACGAAAACTATTATCGATGAAGAGACAGTTTTGATTATCGATGATAATCCAGACATTGAAGCAACACAAACGAAACAACGAACTATCGAAACGAATGATTCAAACGACGATAAAAGCGACAGACAAGCTCGCATTGAAGATATTCGTAACCAGCCGCAAAAGATAACCTTGGCAAGCAAGGAAACCATAGAAGCGTTTGGAGTGACTGCTGTGGATGAACTCCAAATCGATCACTCCACCTCTCTGGGAACATCCGAGTCCAGCTCGCAACAGGCGCGCCTTCTCGACGAAATTGTCGAAGATGTTGAGGATGCAGAACTGTCGAAGCTACTAGCGCGTGGACGAGCACAGCGTGTAGCGTTTAAAGAGGTCCTCAATGCTTCGGAATCCTTCGTTGCCTCTAATGTCGGCGCTACGTCTAATAGTGCGGGGAAACCGGAAGGTACACTCAATACAACATTACAACCTGTTACGCGACCTAAATCCTAATGTGCCATTTTTTAATACGAACATTTGTTTAATCATTTCATGTTGTGTGTGTGTCGTTTTTAATTATTTTTATATTTTAATGTGCTTAGCTGGCTTTGTGGATTGCGCTCTCTACTTTTTAACCAAGTAAGTACTACCACTTGATATTATTCAATCTACATTCTACAAGTAACAGATGACCAGTGATTTGAGCAAAATGTTGAGCAATAATATTTTGTATTATACAGATCTTGTAAAATATGTGAATATTGTATAATGTGTACTATACTATTATAATCTACAAACATGTACTAAAACTTTCAAAATCTGATCGAATGATATGTGCCCAGCTCTGCCGGAGATTCTGCAGGACAATTTCAAGGAATCTCACCAGTACGAGTCGTGCCCGATCTCATTCGAAGTAACAGCTCAAGGAATTCCGAAACCTGAAGCAACCTGGCTGCACGACGGCAAGCCATTGAAAGCTGATGCTCGCATAAAGATCATTGAACAGGGCGATTTGTACAAGCTCGATATCACCGAGGTGAAGTTGGAGGATAAGGGCGAGTATAAGGTTATCGTGAAGAACGTGTTGGGCGAGCAACAACGAGCTGGAGTGTTGAGTGTTTCGCGTAAGTAAAAAACGAGTTCGCCCATCTATTCAGGGACATCCACACAAATTGTAATGATGCAAGTATGTTGAATTAACTTCAATCTATTGTATTCGAGAGAAATCTCTGCCGAAAAGACTTTCCTCTGGCTAAGGGTCCCATAAAAATACAGATTTTAAAATATATGGAGAATTTGTCGAGCGAATTGAAAACATAAGCAATTTGTATTAATTTGTTTGGATGAACATGATTTGTGCATAATTCCATTCCCATCAATTTGAGTATACGGACGACAGTTCTCGTAATCACGCCCATTATTCTAGTTCACTCCAGTGAAAAGTTATGGTCTCCTCACACTTTTTAAAACGACGAATAAACATACATCAGATTTTTCGTTTTTGCAGAGTGACGCCAAAATGTGAAGAGGAAAATTGGCTCATTTATATATTTATATGAATAATAATATGAATCAAAAATTTGTTTGCAGCTGTTGCCGAGTACCGCAAACCGATTATCAAGCAGCCTCTAAAAGATCTGCAGTCGCCCAAAGACGCAGCACTCACGCTGGTTGTCGTTCTAACCGCTGAACCTTTGCCCGACATCGCCTGGCTGCAAGACGGCCGTCAGCTGAGCGATGCGGACGGCGTACAAATTACCAAAGAGGTGACGGAGCTTGAGCACGGACTGAAGGAAATCCGGTACCAGCTCACTTTCCCGGCTGGCAGGCATCGTGACACCGGCAACTATCGCTTCGTTGCCAAGAACAAGTATGGCGAAGCAGAATCGAGTGCCCGACTGGATATTTTGCTGAAACCGGAGATTGAGAAATTCAAGGACCAGACATCGGTGCCAGATCAAACGGTCCAGTTCGAGGTGAATATTTATGCGAATCCAAAACCGAAGGTGATCTGGACCAAGGACGGTCAGAACCTGTGCAACAGCGATAATTGCGAGGTAATCGCGGACGTGCAACGTGAGAGCTACACGTTGATTGTTTCTAAAGTCGGATTACCTGACGACGGAGTGTATACCATTACGGCGTCAAATAGTGTGGGCGAGACAGTGGCCAAGGCCAACCTCACTTGTCACAGTAAGTAGAAGATTTAATAATAACAAGCTTAATTTGCTTAACATTGCACAATACGAAATTCCAACGTTCCAGCCGAAAAACCAGTGTTCCTGAAACTGCCTGTAGATGCAACAATCCACGACTATGCCGAGTTTGAGTCGAAGGTGCGTGCAGAGGGCATTCCCCAACCCACATTGCACTGGACCAAAAACGGCCAAAAAATTGAAGCAGATGGGTTCAAACAGACATTTGCGATCATCACTGAAAGCCAAGTGTCGAGCGACATTCGTCTTGATCACTTCGGATTGAAGGACGCTGGCGAGGTAAATGTGTTTTATATCAAGTTAATATAATTTTCATTGACACCTATCGAGTTTATTGAACAGTACGCCGCAGTTGCGACCAACATTGTAGGTGTCACCGAAGCAAAGTTCCAGTTGAGTTTACTACAGTCTTCGCCGACGTTTGCCAAAAAACTGGACAAAGCGGCAGAAGTGGGCGAGGGTGAGCGTTTGGAGCTCAAGTGTGTTGTCGATGGCAGTCCACTGCCAACCGTTAAATGGTACAAGGATGGTCAGGAGTTACAGCCGTCCGATCGGTAAGGATAACACTACGTAACAAATATGAGACAAAATCATAATCCCTCCTTCTGTATACAATTTTCTAATACGCTTTCATTTCCTAATCAAGAATTCAAAATAAAAAATGTGGGTTTTGGATGGCCTTCGGCGATATTGGCGTATGTTGTATTTTTCGACATGTCCTTAGAAAATTGTCTATTTCATCTACGTCTACGAAAATTCCAATATGAGATATAGAAAATATTCTGATGACATGTAGAAAAATACAACATACGCCAATATCGCCGAAGGCCATCCA
>JANTBZ010134704.1:0-35660 GCA_024741255.1 Exechia fusca | reverse complement strand
ATGTCGGTAGAGGCCCTGCCGTCACTGTCGGTTCAGTCTGGAACAAGGACGCAAACGTTTGTTGGTTATTCACAAACTTTGTTGGCGCCCTTGTTCGTTGATGGTCGCGCGCCTGCTCCGTACGTTGCTTGATTCTTGCGATCATCTCCTTATAAACAGGGCAGCCCCTGTACGAAGCAGGGTGGCCGGTCTTTTTGCATTGAACGCAATACAGCTCTTCTTTAGGTTTTTCCCCCCGTACGACCTTACAAGCACCAAAGTCGTGATCCTCGGCACACTTAACACAGCGGTACCTCATATTGCAGTTTCCTGCAGTATGTCCATACCCCTGGCAACGATAACACTGGGTGGGGCCGCTGTTGCGGATACGCTCCCACTTGACGGCACGGTATAACACGCACCTGATACCTAACAGACTTTTGACGGAACTGCTGTTCGAAATTGATACGAGGAAAAGGGACGAATTCTCGTTTTTTGTATTGAAACCCGAAACTTTCACTATGTTGAGTTCGTCGCTTTCAAAGCGTTTCAGGTCCTCTAGGATTTCAGCCACATCATCGTTATTGTTCAGTCCGCGTAACACAAATGATTGTGTTTTGATACATTTTGGTGTGTAGGTGTAATGTTGGACAAGTGTTTGCTGTAGAGCTGTTTTTATTTTCGTGTAATCCTCAATATTTTCCGTCATAATGGACTGCTTGTTGTTGTTGAATTTATGTATAACAAATTTGGTAACTTTGCACGATTTTTTCACTAAATTAATGATGTCCGTTGTGTCTTGGCCGAAGATGTTGATGGGGGGCATTTTGTTTTTCTTGTTGTTGTTGGTGTTGGCGTTGTTGGTGGTGTTGTTGTTGGTATTGTCCTTGTTGTTGTCCTTATTGTGCGTTTGTTGTGTGTTTGCTGCTGGTTTCGTGTTTGTGTTTTTTTTCAAGTTTTTTTCTCGCAGTGCGTTGATGTATTCGTCGGTGGCACCGACGAGCGGGCTGAACGAATTGTTCGGATCGTGCATCGCGACTTTTCGTTTTCGGTGTGTTGTGTGTGAAGTTGTTTGTTGATCACCCTGTAGATTTTGCGCGTCGCCTGTGCTCGTCGATGTGTGCGCTCTCTGCGTAGCGTCCTGTGTGTGTGTGTGTTTGACCGCTTTGTTGTGCTCGTGCTCGTCTTCGCTTCCAGAGTATATCTGTATAACGTTTGTCGTCGTGTCGGTGTGTGTTGGTTGTGTTTCTGCTTCCATGTTTAGTGTCTCTGTCACTTGTGCGATCGGGGGGCCCGATCGATGTGGTGCCCCCCCGGTAGGGATGTGTGTTGCCACTATGTGTTTGTGTGTTTCCGTGTCGTTCACTGTGTCGAATTGTTTACTTTGTTTTCCGGTAATTGTGGTTTGTGTGTATGTATTTGTGTGAACAAAACACCGTTCGGCTTGGTGCGTGCGGATACAACCGATCGTTTTCATCACTTTTCCCGAGTCCTAGTGAACCATGTAGTACAGGGTGGGCCATCTTTAACGTTGGTATGACAACATTGAATAACATTGACCATTTACATCCGTATTGTTCAAAACATGAATACTGGTTTACTGTATATTATACTTATAAGGAAAGAAGTACGAGTTGGAAAACTCTAATCAAAGAGCATTTTTTAGGGGTGAAACTAAAAACCAAAAAGAAAGGTACACGTTTAAATGAATTTCAACCAATGGGCCCTGTGGCGGAAGTTATGAACAATTGAATATTCAGTTATTAGTTGAGAGTATCGAAATATCGCATCTTTGAATTTAATTTGTGTCATTCACTTTGTACTCTTCATTTTTCACATTCGTTTTGAACACTACACTCATGATGAACAATTGTTTGATGATCCTTATTGTATGATTCACAAAAATATCGAAATGTCTCGCCTGTTACTGAGTACGCCATAAGAAACACCTCTCCATATGTGGAGAAATTATATTGAACGAATTATCCTCAAATCGGTTGGAAAATGTGCTCCAACAGAAGTCAAAGACTCTCTCTAGGTAACAAAGTAACAATAAGCTATCGAAATATCGTGTATAAGATGAGTATCTCTATAAATAAACGGAAACCTAATTTAGCGTTAATTTGTTCAACGACCAATATATAGAACGACTAGAAATCCGAATTTATTGTCGGGGCAAGTTTATCCCATGCGCCACGTAGCGTATAATTGTTGCATTCACACTATCAAACGGATTTGCACGGACTGTGTTCAATTATGCCGTATCGCACGTTGTACATACGTTCACACGTGCAAACTAAAACCCACACACACACACACACACACACACACACACACACACACACACCTCGCAAGAGTCTACAGCCCGAAACAAGCCCCCGCCGAGGCGACGACGGAACGGCGAAAAAAAAACTCCCGGTCTCGACATCGTCGTCGTCTCCGGATGCGAATCCAAACATTCAAACGCAGAATCGGAGGAGGTGTGGACCGACGGCCAGATGTGAAATGTTCAACATCAGCCAATAGATTTTCGCTGTCAATACCCGTCGTGGTGGTGCTGCTGTTTAGACACCATGCTCTGGGTCGCAACTTTTTGTACATACATACGCTTCTCGCTGTTCGGATTTCGTGCTAAAGTGTTTTGGTTGTGCGCGCGCCCATGTTTACGTCACACATACATACACACACCGTTCTTTCAACGTGTCTCTGCAGCTCGGCATATTTCCAAATACTACGAATCTACGCGCATATAACGTTCAACAAATCGCTCGTGCACGCAGGCGAGCATATGTGCGACAAATGGTATAATGTGCACACGTCACTAGTTAGTTGGAAAATTAAGCCATTCGTGAACAATAACCGAAGCTTACTAGGATAATACCCTTAATATAGCAAACTTTTGACAAGAATCAAAAACACGCACACGGCGAACGGTCCAATATTATCAAGTCAAGGTTTCACTAATCACTAGATATACGTCGTACGTAATGCTAGCCTTGTCAAATCTTCAGATCGCCGGCCCAAACCAAATCGTGATCTTCTTTTACTGTTGGTGAACGGTTGGGCAATTGGGAGCACAAATAGTAGTACATTCCCCATACTACTAGTATTTTCAATCGTTGACTGAATCAGTAGGAATATCCGTGAGATAAAACTTGTTTTCAATGAAATGAGGCGATTGATGAGTCATGTACGTTTCATGAAAATACCATTGGAAATAGTCACTAGGGCACAGAAAACTTGTGTCTTAATTGCCGTCCTTTAATTGAATTCCAGGGCCCCTGGATTTGTTTCGATTGAGACTCTTCAAAATCCTTACGTGGAATGACATTATCAACACTATACAGAAATGAATTATATCAATTCTCAAATTAAGAATATCCCAGGCAGACGATATAAACCATTGTATGTACAACGTATAGTTTCTTGACATCAAATATGATATCTTACATGAGCAAATTGAAGTCTCTTGATGTGTATATTGACAATTGTATCAATTGCATATTGTTCCCAGATGCTCAGACCTTCAAAAAATGTTCTGAATCTGTTTGACATTGTTTCTACAACGAGCTATAACCTACTAAGAACAGCTCGCAATCTCAAGGGTATGATCCTAGTATAGACAATAGTTATTAGACGGGTTCCGACGAGACGCTGACTGCTCTCCACTGTCATTTGTTCGCGGTTAATTGTTCTTCACAAACTTTAGCACGCCAGCCAATATATCGGCAATCGGTTGACTCAACTCATAAGCACGAGTATCCAACGAGCAAAACTGCGCTGTGCTGGCCCGCGTGTATGATAATATTTGTGTTTGCTTAGAAAGCACAGCAGTGATGGGCGTGCGCGCGTGCGGATGGGTCGCTGGCGGTATGATGTAGAGGTAAAGACGACTATACGACTATACGTATAGTCGGACATTCGGACGCGTGTGCATGAATGTGTGTGTGCGCGCGCCTCGGAAAACAACAATATTGAAGGATTATTTGTTTTTGTATATCAAGAAATGCGCGCTATTGGGCACATGTTCAGTGAGCACACGGCGAGTGTGTGAGTGTGTGTGTGTGTGTGTGTGTGTGTGTGTGTGTGTGTGTGTGTGTGTGTGTGTGCCACACTCGTGAGTGCACGAGTGTGTGTGTGTGTGTGTGCAAACACTCATAAATAAGTATTGAAGCTAGACGCGGTCGGACAGAAGGGGCCCGGACACACACACACACACACACACCGCACACAAAGCCACTTGGCTGCGAGACGATTGGACGTATTATTCTCAGGGTACTGCTCGGCCCCGGCCCGGCGAGAACCCGGTAGATAACACGTAACATATGACCATTCTGTCTGTCTGTCGGTACGGCCGTTGGCGGTGCGGTCGATTTGTTTATTTTGCTTTGTGATTGCATTATCGATGACCGCACCCCCCCTCAACCTCCCACAAACACAAACTAACATACCAACACACACACACGTCAGCGGTGAGGTAAATTGATGTAAACGAGATTGAGATTTCACTGCGCGAGAGCTAAGACATCGTCGGTTAGCGATGAAACCATTATTCTTGGGGTCTGTCTATTCGCGGATTGATATAACCCAAATGGGACGACGGCGCATTGAACCGATGTGCCGAAATCGGTGGAACCAGATAATGTTTTATGCTAAAATATTGTGTCGCTATTTTTTGTTTTGTTTTTTTTCGTCTGAGTGGCGTAGGGGTAAATTTCCTGCCTCACGATCGGAAGGTCCTGGGTTCAATCCCCGGTATGATTGTGGGTTTTCTTTTCTAACGATGATCCAAGGAAGTTTGTAGGCTTGCTGTAGGGTTGCTTTTTGCAGCGCATTAATAACCACATTGCCGCTGGAAAATGCGAAATCGGTTATAAGCGAGGCCAAGACCCGTATCGGATTGTAGGGCCGATAAACATGCAAACCTAATATGTGTAGGCACTCTCTGAGAAAATGTCGTATGTTTCGTATGGAAAGTTGTGATCGAAATGATGTCGAATTGCTGTGTCGATGTCGACAAATTCTTTTAACGAATTGCACTACTGGTTTGGACACAGTGCAACTGCCATGTGTGCAACTACCATGCAACTACCATGTAGTTTTTACCCAGTAACACAAAGTGTATTGTTTGTGTGTCGATATTCTTGGGTTTGAACAGATGAGTCTTTTCGCTTGTGTTCTAGCTTCGTTCCTCGGGCGATTGTAATTTGCCACGACAGATTTGCGTGCCACGAACATGTGTTCTTATTGATTTTAGAGCAGACACTCGATATTCCTATATTACGTATCATCGGCGTAGTCGCAGATTGCGTGTGCGCACAAAAGACACACGGCACACACACGGCACACACACACAATACACACACACGCAAACACACACACGCACACACAAACTCATATCGTGTAATGTTTGCATTATACATTTGACTTTGTCTCGTGGTCTGTGGTGGTTTGTGCGACAAAACGCCAACAACGACAAAGACATGTCGCATGTCGCATGTCGCATGTTTGGTGTTTGCACGTGCGGCTCGCTACACTCGACTCGACTCGATTGAAATATGGATGCCGATCGCAGTCCCTTTTAATTATGAATTCTCTTCTTGTCTACTTTAGACAAATAGTTGAACACATTGTGCGCGATTGCATTGCGGATCGATTTGCAATTCACATAGCACATCGGTCATTAGTTCATTATGTCTCCGGTCTGACAAATAAAGCCAGATTTTGATAACTTTTGTTTTGGGCATTACAAAGCTAATCTCGAAATAGCTGCTCCATTTATTGACATCGGCAAAGTCAAAATTGTCTCGATTATACGGAAAGCTGAACGAGTTGAATGAATTTGACTACAAATTGACCGGCATATTCTACAGATATAGTAGTCCACAGTACTACTTGTTTTTGCTGATCTCTGATAGCCAAAATTATACCTATTTTGAGGAGAAACACAAGCCATCTATAACTTGGAAACTCGTTCTCGAATTGCTTAGACCCAATTTAGAACCATAAAGTAGTTAGGAAAATGAAATAAATCGTTGAAAAAATGGTTCCATATATATATATGTCTGACCGCGGAGACTTTATGACGCATGTCGCATGTGTTAACATATGCATTCCACTGCGTATTTGCTCGCAATATTTTATCGTCGTGTGTGCGGTGTGCGGTCACCAATGGTGTACAAGTAAAACATTTTATTTTGTCCACAGTTCTCACAGTAATGCCACTACATGGATCCGGACACAGGACCTAGTCCACCGCAACAGCGCAGCACCGCAGACCACCACAACGACCGTTCCAGCCCAGCTACTCGACAACCGCAACTGGTTGCCTTCATCCACACACACACCCATCTATCTGGCCCGGGCCACAACACTGCTCACACGTACACGACCGGTGCTTCTGCTGCTGCTGCTGAGTGCAACGGCAAGCACCTCCGCACCTCCAGCAGCTTCCTCCAGCAGCCACCTGGGAGCCACCCGGTCGGAGAGTGCGAAGCAGAACGTGCTGCTGTGCTTGTATGCTGAGGCCGCCGTCCAGCCGCCTTGGAGCCGACGAGCCAGCGCCGCCGAATGTCGCTGCTGGGCAAGCCGCTCAGCTACAATCGCGGTGCTCGGCGCGATGCCCGCTACCGGCGACTGCAGAGTCGCATCTACAATTTTCTGGAACGACCCCGGGGGATACCGGCGATCCTGTACCATGTGGTCGTGTGAGTATTGCGCTGCGCATTAATGTTTATTGATTTTACCGGAGCGCAGGTGTGCGGCGCTTATGCGAATCGTGTTTGTGTCGATTTGCACACCAGAGGTGCTGCTGCTGCTGGTACTGGTGCTGCGGCAGTTCGTGGCCAATTATTATGGGAAAGTGATCATTTCGCCCAACGATGTATTCAGTGTTACGACCAGTAGTTAACCCGGGCTGTAGTTGATACATATGTGGTATACGACTGGAATTTGTCGATAAGCCATGAACATTTATTTCATGATCGTATCACTTTTCAACCGGTAAATAATGTTCGGATGCACTTGTGTGTGTAGGTGAAGGTTTCAATGCAATAAAATCACCAATATAATTAGATTACTAATTTTAATTTCAATACCAACTGCTCACACGACACACATGAACCCTTTAGTTCATTATCCAATTTATAGGATCATGTTTTATTCATTGCACCGAACCACTGCTCAGTTTAAATATGTATGAAGTTAAATCGTAAATTAAACATGGTCTGGTATTTATAGTTTATTGCAATGGGCATGGAGTTGGAGTTCACATTTGCACAGAGTGTTAAATTCGCGACCTCACACATGTGGAGTGATTGCAAATACTTACCAAACGCACCAGCTTAAGTGCCAACACAAACGTGCCAGTGCTCGCGTGCGTTTGGGGAAATTCGCTACGTTGAAAGTGGAATGCAATTTGAGCGCGCGAGCTGCTAAGCAAATGGCAACTATGAAACTTGAGAGGACGACTTTCGCAGTTGATATAATTCGGATGAAAAAGAACCTGTTATAAACATTTTGAGATAAGATATGTCGCTTTTGTAGAGCGTGCAAATATGCTGAATTACACCACGCACCAGCCAAAAATGCTCAGAGGTCCCACCTATTTTTTCTGATAGTCTTCGGAAATTTTAGTACGAATGTGGACATTATTTTTGTTTCCATGGATAGGATTCCGGAATAGAGCCTTTCGTCGTTTGGAAATGTCAAAACCCGTATATTTCGTACGTTTATAGTTATATCTCGATTCATAGCATACATACAGGAGTAAAACGTATTAACAAAATATTGCCAGATAAATTGCCAACAATTTGTGTTTGGTGAAGACTCATGTAAGTGGAGAAGTTGAGGCGCCAATGACTATTATATAGGTGAAATGTGCCTTCTGGACGAGTTTATATACTAAAATAATCATTAATAAATTGTAAAAAAATCGAACTATCTGCAAAAAGGGAATTTTTTTCTCAACATCTATTCGACTACAAATCTGATAAAACATGCTACGAAAAATGCAGGACATTTAGTATTATCGATCATAACGAGCTGTTGAAAAAAATGTATTACACCAGACCCATGCAGGCTATTAAATAAAAGTTAATTTTTTTTTTTTTTTTCAAAGCATGAGGATGGGTAGACAATTGCACTATCTTCCATTTAAATATTCACGATTTGTTTCAGTTATATTCTGTGAAAAGTTATGTCTTTCATACTGAGGACGAAACACGTATTTTGTGTATTGGGAAAATATTGAAAATATTCGATTTCACTCCCAATACAAAATATCTGGATTTTGTGTTCGGAATAGAGCCTATAACTTTTCACTGGACCGACTTAGAATAATGTGTACATACTCATTGAATGGGAATGTAATTGTCTACAACTACACTTTCGAAATAAAATAAAAAAATCACCGAGCGAATAAGCGCTCGGTGATTTCTACATATAAAACGGACGCGGCCTTGTTCAGAGCGTCAGACTTTTTTTTTGCATGGTTCATGTCAACTAATTGGGGTAGTAATCACGAGTTTAACGTTTACGCATTAGAACGATCATGTTTCATTGCGATATAATGGAACGCATTCCAATTCGAGAACACGAACACGTTGTCACATGTCACATACTTAATCGGTATTATGTTCGTGGGTGTGTGCTGTGCTTGCGACTGCACATGAACGGGTGCCGTTCGGGGTATGTCAAATTACCGAGTTAATCTGATAGCGGTAGCTGCAGCCCACACATATTGGCCACACAAATACACGAACTGTTTGGCGATAATAGTTATTCAAATTACAGTTTCGCCTATTACATAGTTTACCTGCAGTTCCGACACACATAGACGTCTGTACGAGTGTGTGTGTGTGCGTATGTGCAAATTTGTATAATAACGTTGCGTGATGAACGTGTCACGCACACGCGATATGAATTACACTAATACGAGTGTCGTTCATTCAGCCGTACGTATATTAATAGTCCTTGCGGAAAGGGAAATTGACCCGGATATACTTCAACTCAGCGGGTAGCGGTCGTTCGGCGCGAGGTCGCGGGTCAAAGCCGCTGATTAACGGACAATGATTATGATAACTAGACATAGCGACACCATCGTTCGATGTAACTAAAAATAGCAAATCACCATCACAATAATTCATTCTCTCCTCCTCCTCCATTCTCATTCTCCTCACGCCGCAGATTTTTAATGGTGTTCACATGCTTGGCCTTAAGCGTTTTTTCTACAATCGATGAGTACGAACTGCAAGCCATCGACATCCTCTTGCGGATGGAAATTCTGGTAGTGATCTGGTTCACCGTTGAGTTTGCGCTAAGGTAAAGCCCAATTATATGCCGCATTTTATATCCATACACATGACACACAACAGGCATCCCACACATAAACTCGCACTCACACACAACCACACATACACAGACTACGACTACGAACGCCAAATCCCACAACTGCGGCGGCGCACTTCCGAACGCCGAGAGCACATACACACACACACACATCCATGCACACAGGCACACTGAGCTCAAGCGGCTAACGACGAGCCGCCCATAAATCCGCATCAACAGACTCACACATGCAGACGTGGGACACGAACACACATACACAACATACACACACTCATTCATGCACAAACTAACACGTTGCGTTGTCGTTTCGTCGTCGTCGTCGCTGTGGCGGCGGTTTGCCATCGCACTCGCTTATGCGATTAGATTATGGTCGTCCGGATGTCGGTCCCGCTACCAGGGCGGCATTGGCCGCTTGAAATTCCTGAAACGTCCGTTCTGTATAATCGGTAAGTATCGGCCGCGTCAAGCGAGCGCGTCCTGTGGCACGTGCACTTACACCCTGAACCGCAACTGCTGTTACGAGACGTATTCCACAAACGTGCAACGATATCGAAGTGAACATTTAATAGAGCATTAGAGTGCATAGCATTGTTAGTATAAGACATCAAAATTATTCACCCCGGCGTGAATAGAAGCTAGAATTTGATTTTATTTGGCACCGGTATAATGAATGTGACCCGCAATTTTTGTTTATAATATTGAAAATTGTAATGTTGTACCGGCTACCCGTAAGCGTAAGATGAAGAAAGAGTCATATCATGAATGTGAATAACAAGCTATGAGCATGCTAATTATCGTCCTTTCTCATGCTAATTAATTAATTGAACAAGATTCAACAAGCTCCAAGCCAATGCACCTCAAACCAGCTTGTTATTTTCATATGAAGCGGGCGAACTCACACCTTGTTATTGACATTCATGCTATCGCTATTTCTCTTTCTTTCTCGTTATTTCTAATGCTAATTATTTGATTGAACAAGATTCAACTATCGTTTTTTCTCTCACTTACGCGTACGGGTAACTTTCATCATCTATTGTTTAAAAAAATCGCGGGTCACTGCCAATCGATGCATATCCGATTGATTTCATAAATTCGTGATATGTTTGAGGAACGTGTCAATGCAAAACGACACGAAAGATTGGACTTTCCAAAAGCATCCTATCAGCATGAATTACCAAAGATACAGCAAACAATATAACCGGTCTAAAGGTCCAGGCTGAATGTCCAATACTAATTCCTTAAACTTTGTCTGTTCAACGATTACGCGATGTAACAGCAGTTGTGACGCAGGGTGTACGTATACTACATACGGCGTGTCACATGCCCCAACACCACCACCCGCACAGACACAAACATGTCCGATGCTGGTGGTGGTCCTAGTTCGATGATGGTAGATCGAACTCTCTGACACACAAAATGTGTTTATATTTACCCATAACATGCGCGCCAACAATGTGATTCACGTGCATGCGTGTGTTCGTCAAATGCTGCCCTGTCGACGCGACACATAGATGTCATCACGATTGCCGCATCGCTGGTGGTCATCGGCATGGGCACATCCGGCCAGGTGTTCGCCACCAGTGCGCTACGAGGCTTGCGGTTTTTCCAGATCCTGCGCATGGTGCGCATGGACCGGCGTGGCGGCACGTGGAAGCTGCTCGGCTCGGTGGTGTACGCCCATCGACAGGTACGTCTTTCGGACGGACGACTGACGACGATGATGATAATAGATAATGCCTCGATGGTGTGGTCAGACTTGCTCAGTGTTCCAGATACATTTGCACTCAACATAATACTAGTACTATTGAGATATTCAGTATATTTGACTCAAAATAAACATTTCTCGAGGATACATTTTGTATTTCTTACTCGAAAGACATACTAAAAATAATTGTTTGAGTTTAGTGTTTGTACTTTGTCGTCTGAGTTGCACAGGTGCCAATTCCGTTTTTAAATCTTTCATGCGAAAAAAAGAGGATTTGGTATGTCGTTTTTAATCGTAGTTTGGTCCATTTTTCTTCAGGACATATCAAATATTTCCTGTGATATTTGGAAAAACATTCTTGGAATACTGTTGAGCATGTCTGGTCGCCGGAGCCATAGCCAGAGAGCATCATTAATTTATAACGGTTTTTGTTCATTTAACTACTGTCATCGTCGCTGGCACCGGCTCTGCAGGAATTAATCACAACGCTGTACATCGGCTTTCTCGGGCTGATATTCGCGTCGTTCCTCGTCTACCTGATGGAGAAGGACGTGAACAAGAAGTTCAATAACTTTGCACAGGCCCTGTGGTGGGGTGTGGTAAGTGACGTTTTTTCCCTATCCCGCTCTCACTCGCTCTCTCTTGCTTCATATTAGTGCGCATATTATTACTTTTTGTGCTATCCGGTATGTGCGATGCTGCGCACACGTCATGCGGAGAATGCGCTATGCTGGCGGATGCGAGTTCTGCGCAATCTATTTGAGGCGGAACTCTTGATAGAGACGACGACGGCGGCGGCGACGACGACGATGATGATGTTGATGATCATTTCACGGTCCAATTGATCGGCACGTCGTTAATCATTCGTCAGCGTTCCGTCCGTCGCTTATCCGCCAGGCGAATTTGCCGTATCGCAATCGCCACTCACACATTATACGTCAAAGCGCATTTAGCATCCACTTCAGACATACCGCACTCGAATTCCAGCAGCAAAATCAGATGTCTTTCACACACACACACAATCTTTCACCTACGATACAGATAACACTGTGCACGGTTGGCTACGGTGACATGGTGCCCGAGACGTGGCAGGGCAAGATTATCGCCTCGTTTTGCGCGCTCCTGGGGATCTCGTTCTTTGCGCTGCCCGCCGTGAGTATTCGCAATATGAGTATGCGTGTGTGTGTGTGTTTGTACGTACGTGTGTATTTATTTAATAGTCAGTCACGGTCACGTGCCGTTCAGATTTGCGAGCGTGATTGTGTTGATAAAATGTAATAAAATTGCGTGTGCACGTACAACGGAGCATAATATGATTCTTGCGCGCTCTTTACACAAAATCACAACACGACACAATTCAAACACCGCACATCGACACCACTCACACACACACACTCGCACACGATTCAATTATACCCGACAATCCGCATCTACACATGCTCAAACATGCGGCGCGACCGACGCCCAACGACGCAGGGAATCCTGGGCAGCGGCTTCGCGCTGAAAGTGCAACAACAGCAACGCCAGAAACACATGATTCGCCGGCGGCAGCCGGCTGCCACGCTGATCCAATCGCTGTGGCGCTGCTATGCGGCCGACGAGCACTCCATCTCGATAGCGACATGGAAAATTCATCAGGTCCCTCTGCCGAGTCCGCCGCCATCGTAAGTACAAAGCACATATTACGCACACACACCAACACCAACACCAACACACTCAAACGACGACACACGTCCTCGCACCCACAACCAGCCACAACCTCGCCTCGACGAGTAAATCGACAAGCCAGCAACGTTCTCCTATGTCCCAATATGTGTGGGGCGGAGGAGCGCAAACCATCATCAGAAGCTCCTAATATTACGGCTAATACTTACTATGCACGAGGTCACGCGTCTTTGGCAGGCGGCAGTAATTTCGTAAAGTGTGTGTGTGTGTGTGTGTGTGTGTGTGTGTGTGTGCGGGGAACGTGGAACATGGAGCGCGCCAAATTGGAAAATATGTTTTATTTTTAGGAGGTGTGCGCGCGCGCCAGTGCTGTGTGTTTGCAAAATACTCATTTCGAGCATGTACAAATAGAGTCAACACACACACCCACACTCACACCATGGCGGACATGCGCTGCCGCTCATAAATCGCAGCAGTGCGTCGTCCTTCGACTGCTGTCGCTGCTACTATTGCTCCAGCTGACTGCACGTGCGCAAAGCGCCGTTCGGAATGGAGGAAGTCAGCCTACATAGTATTTTTTAAGGTGCGGTGCGGTGAGGCGGTGTGGCGCAGGCAGCATGCTGCGAGATGTTGCTCCGCCACCCGGGTGTTCATTATGAATAAATTCGATTGTATTCGCGTGTGTTCACGGCAAGAGTGTGTGTGTGTGTGTATGTGGCTTGAGTGTTTTTCACAGCGGGTCACACACCAACCCCATCCACCCCCTCACAAACTCCCCTCAATACAAACAAAGGCATGCTCAGAGGGCCAGGCGTGCCGTGCAGTGGAGTCTTTTGAAGTTGCCACTCGGCGTGCAGTCGCCGCACGTTGAATATGCGCCCTGGCGCCATGGCGCTTACACTTTTCTTGGAGTATGCGCGCAATCGTCGCGGCGTTATGCACGGCGCGCGGCATTCCAAGGACATTGTATTCCGTCCGCGCAATGCCGCGCGAGTCAACGCTGCTAGCCACCCACCCCGTCTACCCCCTCGGAATGCTAAAATCCCTCCGCGCGCGATTACCTCCACTCGCGACCAACGGAAATAATAAACATGTGTGCGCTCGCGCTTATCATCTTGGCGTGCATTTGGTTCGTTGCCGCATCTTATTCGTGGATTTTCTTTTCTTGTGTATGTACATTTGCGGCGGCACTTCAAACACTCTCTTCTGTCTGTGTCTGCGTGACATATCGTCGAATGCGCGAAGCTCCGAGTACTGGGATAGATTGATAAAGAATTTATGTGATAATAGGTAATTGTTCCCTGTGCTCCAAAACGAAACGATCAAATCGACACTCACAACAAAGCACACCCACCACCACCCAGATGATTTCCATCCGAACCTCCTCTCTCTGCTCTTCTCACCATATTCGCTCGTACACCTTTCTTCTGTCCTGCTGTCTGCCCGTGTCCCGAGTGTAGGGCAAATATTTCTATGTTTTATCATTCCCTTCTAGTATATTGAGTATTATTCTCTGGATTTTTGCATAATATATTTGTTCAAATGCAATGCCGTTTTTCGTAATCCATTCAATCCGGTATATAAAGTGGTTAAATATATCATTCAACAACATAACGGTTGAAGTCGCACGCATATCCACACGGTATATTTGCACATAAACCCTATTAAAACGTGAACCGCCAACTGACCCACAAATCCTCGCATCTTTCACTCATTGCAAGTGCATCTGCCACGTTCTGCTTGCCTTTGAATCGTGTATATTTGCTACTCTGCTCCTTTGCTTTGCGTCGTCGTCGTAACGCAACGCATTTCATAGCAGGGAATCTGTCCCTGGTGTACCAGCCCCACGTGCTCCTATGCACACGTGCAAATTTATATGCAAACACATATCATGCATACGCCAAACGCATACCATAATTGAATGCATTCCGGCCAACAGCGCCATCGTCATCGCTCCCACAAACCATCATATCGCTTGTTGCCGCGCATAAAAACCAAGTCTTGGCGCATTACCAACACTAGACTCAAACCAGCAAATCGCTAACAAGATGAACGTCGCGCGTCTGGTGGCCGCCCCACCGTGCGCTTGCGCCAAGTGGGTGCGGTGCGCGGCACGCGGTAAAATGCACCGTCAAGTGAGATAAAGCACCGACGGGACGAGTGGGACGAGCGACTTGTGTAATTTTGTTGGTCCTGTGAACGAGAGCAAGCAAAAAAGCATGCTTATACCTAAATTATTACCATCACTTTGCAGATTATATTGTTTTTTCTCATTGCGGCGCGTGCATTCAAGTGTGTACGTGTGTGTAAACAATATGTTTAAGTTCTTGCGTAAGTGGGTATGTGGCGCGGGTGTGCTTGAATGTTAAGGGTGCTAGTTGAAAGTGACTACTTTGTATGCATCTCGGCGGAGTGACTTACTTCTAATAAAAACGTGTGTATAGTGCACTTTATGTCGCGCCTCGGGCATAGTACAGTTCAAGAAGCCGTGCGCTTATATTTTATTCCCAACCGTTTGTGATGTGTGTTCGCTGCGGACGAAGTTTGCGCAAACTATAAATTTGCGACTGAGTGTGTATGTTTTATTGCCTAATATGTGCATGTACCTTTGCAATGGTTTGTCTGCATATTTTAAAGTTAATTCGTTTTGTACATGTGTAAGTTTATTTCAACAAACAACTCTTCTTATAACTACAAACTTATTCGAACTATCCAATCTAAAGATCAATTGCCATAAAGTTAACTCGTTGGATATATTTGAAACATACTCTCTGTTTGTGTGATTTGCTAGCTCAAAATTGGACAATCCAAAAGACATGCCATCAACGTCTAGTACAATGTAAGTTGGAAAACTCATAAGCACACACCGTAGTCTGTTCAAGTTTCGTAAAGTTTCTTATTACACTAGTATTTCTACTCGTCGATCCTGTCGTGCGTTCAAAGCTCTGTGTGCGTGTGTGTATTTGACTAAATCGCTTGTGTATGTGGAATATACCGCACAACACACAGCAAATGTATCGAATAGTCGCTTACCTCTATGTATAATCCGAGTGTTTGACTTTTAGTATGACTTTTTATTTAGTCTGCGTTAATAAACATATTCATAATATTCACGATTTTCACAATAATTCCAGAACATTTTGCTTATCAACAACGTTTATTTATATTATATTTTCAAGAAAATTCGTCTTATTCTCGCACGTTGCTATAACACTACCATCAAATATGTATAGCATCGATGACAACAATGGGCAATACAAAAATTGGGAGACTATGCTATACAATTGAACAATTTATTATAAGTATGATGCTTTGCTTGACGACAGTTTGGAATTGTAAATATATCAAAATATACTGCTTCTTATAACTACTTGATATATACTACAAACGCAATGCATACTAAATTAGGATTATTCACGTTTTATAGAACCGGATTCGATTTTCACAAACCGTAAAATCCGACTCACTCTATTGCACGCCACATCATTGACGAACCATAAATATTAACGAATGCGTGCTCGTATCTCGCTGCGTGCACGCACTGTACCGTTCTCGTTCTCGTCCTTCCTCCCTCTCTCTCTCTCTCTCGGTTTATTACACAGTTTCAAACACAATGCGTCGTTCGTGGCCCGACTGCCGACGATACGCCGGCACAAGAGTCAGTCGCTGCACTCGCCGGGCAACCAGAAGCCGCCGTCTGGGTCAACACGCGGTCGCTCGTCGGCTCGGACGATGAACGAGATGAACTCGTCCGTGGAGAATCTAGGTACATACAGAGTGTGACGATGTCAGATCGAGTGAGCTAATGAACAGCCAAATAATGCAAACTAGAGCGTATGCGCGACTACAACACTATTTTTGTATGTTTATTAAAATTACATTTACTCAATAGCGAGTTTCTTTTTCCGATATGACAATATTCAAAACATATATAAATACTTACACATTTACATTATTTTGCAAAGATTCCAACACCTCTCACCACCAAACAGTTTCTCAAGTGACAACGAGTTTACGCATATTGTCCGCATTGCCATATATCTGCATAACTACGTATATATTATACACACTATTATATACGAACATTATATGAAAATTATATATTCCTTACTACTTCCGTTTGTCCAGAAGTTAGTAGCAATGGACGGCTAATGAATGCTAGCTTAAGTGAGGATTCGGTAGCGGAAACGGCACTTTCCAAGAAAAATTCCGATGGTACGTGTCGATTTCCGAAACGAAACAATCTCATTTTTTCCCTATCTCTCTGTACTGGATATATATTTCTACTCATAACTAATTTCTGAATGGAGCATGAAATTTCTCGACATTTTCACGTACTAAACCAGTTCGTCAGTGTTTTCTTGTTTTGTGTTGTAACATAATTTTGATGGCGATTGATTGTTTTGTGTGTCCTTTTATAACCAATCGGAAGTGTGTGCAGATTTGTCCGTATGCATGCGATTCGCGGAACAGAGTTGACATTTTATTGGAGAGACATAGAGGAATGTACTACACATATATCAACAAATATTCACCAACGATTTGGTTCAGGTTCGCTGGGATCAATGTTGACGTACAAAACATCTGTGAATCTGCCAAGTTGTAAATCGCAATAAAACGAGAACACACGCATACGAACAATAACCAATCATCACGTCGTCGACAATCTCTGTGGGAAACTCTTAATCTAACACGTACGTGCCTCTTCTTCGATCCCCATTCAACCTGTTCCCGATCCTTCTCCGCTCACACACACTCACACATACACACACATCGGAAACTGTGCCGAATCTTCCAATCATCACCACCACCACTAAATCTATCCACACACACAACACTCACGATAAAAAACCGACATCCTCGCCGAACGAAAAAAAAACACCCATTGCAGTCGACGCATTCGAGTTGAACGCCAGCCCGACAGCGGCCGGCTCCGCCGCCTCCGCCGCCGCCGCCGAATCGCCGGTGCGCTTCACGCGCAACTTCAGCCTCAGCGCAATGATGCTGCCGAGCCTGCGCGACTGCGAGACGTCGCATCAGCAGCTCAATCAATCATCGCCGCCATCGTCGAGCGCCAGCTCCACCACTCATCAGCAGCAGCAGCAGCCGCAGCATCCGCATTCGTCCACGCATTCGCCCACACGGCCGCAAATGAAAAGCACTGACGAGGCACATAATAACGTGGCCCTCATAAAGATCGGCGAGGCGTCGGCGCTGCCCGTTATGCTGTGCGGCATCTTGCAGAACAAGGAGCAGTTCTACCAGCAGGCGCTGCAGCATCAGCAGCAGCAGCAGTACTTTGCTGACCTGCAAAATAGCCCTGACTACTACAGTGCGTAAATTTAGAGTGCCACACACACACACCCACACACACACCGACATATCGACGCACCGACACGAACCCACTCACACGACCGACACACACACACAAACAACATATAAACACAGTAAATCCTCCACGTTCCGTTACGGAACATTAGACACACATTTGCCGACACCGACGACGACACCGACAACGACCCCGTCCAAGCAACCCCCATCCGTCCGTCCGTCCGTCCGTCGTACACCGAACATGCTAGCGCCCAACCATCACCACCAATCACTGTGAATCTATCCGCTCTTCATTCACAGTCGCACACACTCGAACTGCGCGTGCTATGTTGTGTTGTGTTATGTTGTTGAAACCATCCACGTCGTCGCCACCATCCACACTCCACACACACACAAATACACACACTCTGGTGCAAAATCTAGCAATCAATATCTAGTTAGTTTGATGTTCGTCGGTTTTATAATATATTAGCGATCGTTTAGCCCCCTGTTAAGTATGTACGAAAAGGAGGGCACTGTGGATGCGTGAATGAGTATTCCGGCGCGTGGTTGTGTGCAGAGTGTGTTTAAATTTTGTGCCGAGTCTCTGGAGCTGAGTTTGTTGTGGTGTATCACGAATGTTTGCGTGTTTCACGTGATGAGCGTTCTGCACTTCCGGTACAATATGTGTGTAGTAGGTTTGGCGTCGTAGATTGTGACTCTTCATCAAGTATACGCTACTATTAATTAACAATCCCAACTCATATACTCATCTACACCCCTCATACGCATTATTAAGTTGCTTGTGCAAACAACATCAGCTTGAATCAATCATAGTCGCGTTCTCCGCCTCCGCCTTCCGCCGTCCGCATGCGTGTGACATTTGTTGTTTGGAAAAATGCTTCAAGCGTGACTATACTTGGAGCATTTCATCGTGCCAAATGCCATCGCAGCGAGCGAGCGAGGGTGAGACGGTCGAGGGAAACGCTTTCGATGCAGCTACCAAAGACAAAAAGCTGCTTGCGAAATTGGCTTTCATTTTCTCTAACGTCCCTCCACATCGCCGGAATGTTTTTGTAATTCAATTCGAATTGCAATTCGAGCAAACGCACATTCCACATTTTAAAACGCATTCAGTGCGGCTCACATTACAATTACGTATTCATTCAGTGGCCAAATGACAAAAAACCCGCGTCGCCATGCTCATCAAACATCCAACCAAATATCCGCCTTATAATGGGCAATCTCGCGCGCTCTGCATTTGCTATGCGTGACGATGGCGGGATATACGCGCACTTCACACAAAAAAAGATCGTTACAATCGACTTAGTTCCGTAATCGCTGTGCGAAGTGCGGCACATTGCTCGATAACACCATGTCAGAACCACTTAGCCCAGTTAAGAAAGTGCAATCGCATACACAAACACACACACACAAACACGCAATCATGTCCGCTCATTTCACATGCTTCGCGTCGATAAGTAATGAAATCGCAGTCTGTATGAGCTGTATGTGCACATTTCGACATCATCAGGAGCATACGACTTCACGACACGACATTACCCCACACCCGTTCTAAATACTCACACTCACACACATATTCCACATCATGTCGTACCCAGTTGAAACATATTTGATACGCGGTAGCCCACCCCTCCTCTCTCTATGTTCGATCACGAAGTGATGATGTGTCGTGGTTGTAATTGAAAGCATGCGAGTAGAAAGTTCCTAATGTTCTGATATAGTATATTAATTGACTGTACCTATTTGTGCGTGTGCGTATGTGTGTGATTGGACGTATTGTGCTCGTACTGTGTTATGTTGCAACTGGGTTTGGTCGTCGTTTGCCGTCGTTTGGGTCCGCACAGTGATTTCTTGTTGATTTTGTGTAGCGTTCGTTTGTTCATCCAATCAAAGTATCCACCCCCCAACCCACATGTCCCAACAGATATTCTTTGTGCATCACCGTTTTCTAAGTGTGTATTATTTTAACAATATCCCTTCGTCCGCTTCCCCGAGTCCTTTGTCGTATCCCTCTTCCGTATGCGCCCAAACTCGACCAAACTCTAAGACAAAACCCGCAAACTCGTGAACCGCATTGATTCCATTGTGCGCGCTGACCCTCTGAAACCCAATTCCGATTCTGCTATTCTCTTTCCAGACGAAGATGACGAACCGAGACGGTGCGTTCAACTGACCAACCAGCACAAAATCGCCATTCGCTTCATCCGAAAGGTAATGAAGCAAATGTTTCAGGTCAACACACACAAACACACACCAGAACAATATCTCTCTGTCGGTCACCGAAACACACCCCCGTCCACACACACACTCAATCAGGCATCGAGCAGGACAACACTTCAGCGAGACCGTTCGGACTGATTTAATTGTTATGGCCATCAATATGAAACGAAAACACATTCACATCCAATTACGCATACTCGCGCCCGCGCGCGCGTCCCATTCATCGAGCCTGACCCCTGACCCGATCGACAGACACTCGCGCGCAAACACATACACATCCACACACACACACATCCATATCGACGGCGCACTAAGGTGTAGATGGGGGTAGAAGTTTGAGTTTCTCTTGATGCCGACAGCTCCTCGATGGCTCGTGTAAGGAACAAAAAAACTTATATAGACGATCTCGCACTCACTTGCATACACCCACACACACACACATACACACATTTCAATTGCGAACTCACATTGTTTTCGTATTCAATGGATTTGACGTGCAACAAAATGCTGAACTTGTCTTTATTCTCTCTGTCTCGTACTCATAACAAAACACACACACACACAAACACACACTCGAACGCAAACACGTGGAACAAAACCCGAACCCCCTTCTGCCCCACCACTCGCGTGAATCGCAACGACGACTCTGCTCATCCGTGTTTATTTTATGCGTTCGTTCTGTTGTGGCGTGTTTTTTATTCATCTCAAACTCGTTCTCGATCTGTCTCTTTTGCTATCTCTAAAACATCCACTTTTCTTTTTCTCACACACACACTCACACTCACACACACATTCACATATGCGGAATCCACATTTGCTCTGCATCAACTCAACATACACACACTCACACACACATGATACTCCCCGTTTCCCAACAGATGAAATATTTTGTAGCCCGACGAAAGTTTAAGGAAGCCTTAAAGCCGTATGACGTGAAAGACGTGATGGAACAATACGCTGCCGGCCATGTAGATCTACTAGGCCGAGTTAAAAACGTCCAGACTAGGTAGTCCAACTGAAACCTCCCCATTCGATATAATACTATTAGAGTAATATGTATGAACGACCACACACCGACACCGACACCTATACAAACAATCATACTCACCCAAAACACTAACCCGCAGAGTTGATTTTCGCAAAAACGACTGATAATAACTACTCTCGCTGGCTAATTTCTTAAGATACCTGCACATGAAAATTGCTTTGGACAAATGAATATATACTACAATTGATTAGTGATTATTTTCCTTATCACCTCAAAGCCCAATGAGTTAAAATTACGAATAGAAGAACGACTTTACTTTAATGCATTGCGGTTTCTTCTGCGATAAAATACATCAATCACGCACACACATACTCGACAACAACTTCTTTGATCCCGATGCCTTCTAACGTCTCACACCACTTCTATTATTGACACCTTCGATTTTTGCCCGAACCATGCGTGTAACTTCTTAGCTTTTTTTGCGTGTTCTTCTCGTGACTCTCATTAATAATTCTTCGAGCTCCGAGCGCATCTGTTCACACTCCATTTTGCTCCCACACACCACACACACACATACACAACCCATATAGCATATATACGTAATATTCACCCCTAACCGCAGTTGCGATGATCGCCGGTCTGTTGCGAGTTACAACATATTTTTTCGGCAGTTCGGTGCATGTACATGTTTTAGTTATAGTTTTGACTTTTGAATATCGTGTTTTCGTTGTATACAATTTTCACCGTTCAGCGCGAATTTTGCTACACCTCACTCACCCTTGTGTTCCACTCTGTCTCCTCTCTCTTCGTTTACTCGTTGATTGTTTTGGCGTAATTTTGGTGTGCCGTGTGCTGCGTGTGCGTTTGGCGTTTGTATGGTAAAATATTATATAAATTGAGTTCCGGTCCACCGTCGCTAATACATTCGATTTTAGGCAACTTCCAGTTGCCATGTACACACTGGTCGTCGTCGTTCGGTTATCGTCACGCACGAGTGTGCTCACGAATCTCATCAGTTATGGTGATCGCGGGCGTCCGTTCGAACGCTTGACGGGTCGATACGATTCGTGGAATGCGTCTAGAATTTCCGATCACAACACACATTTCTATACACACACTCTCTATACTGTTGTCAAATTCATCACTAGGTGTTATCGCACTTATAACATGCATACTTTCTGTATCTGTACTCGCATTCACATGGTGTTCTGGTTTCATTTCCGTGCAACGTGCATCGTCGGGCTGGGCTCCTCTGTTGTGTATATGTGCGCGCGCTCGCGTATTTCATACATAAGCTCAAGTACTTTCTGGCACGCAAGCGGTTCCGCGAAGCGCTTAAGCCGTACGACGTCAAAGACGTCATTGAGCAATACTCGTCCGGCCATGCCGATCTACTCAATCGAACGCGCAACGTGCAGTCTAGGTGAGCGCGTCTGCATTCAAACAAACACGAAAACTGGTTCGGTTCAGAAGATATGGTTTGGTTATTTTTAATTTCCTTAATTTTCCGTTCCCAGTTTGGTTGATATATTAATTAATTTTCCACTGCCATAAACCACACAGCCAGATTCGCTTATTATCGCATATGGACACGAACCACCGAACCCAACCAACCAAAGTCAACCACAGCATACCAAATCATGTTGGGTGCGACATGCACATCAAATTGGCCAGGAATATCATGCATTCGCCACGAAAAACAAACCAACACTTGCTGTACTATATCGGAAATCCCAAATATTCACAGACAGTTTTATGCTTTGTGTCATAATGTTTTGTTAGTCTGCTGGAGGCCTGTACAAAACGAAACGAACAATCACAGTCAATTCAACCAATCTCAATTATATTTTGTGTTATAATTTGTACGATAGTATCGATTCGCTTTGTTAGTGGCGTCAATCGCCATAATTACATGCTCACGTTAATTATACCTAGTGTTGGAAAATGTATGCTGTTATCTATATGTTCTGTGTTACCTGTACAATAATAACATTGATGTTAACACACCAAAACTCTAACACTACGGACAACGCCGCAATCCGTAACTCAACCAATGACAAATCCACGCAACAATCGCTTGTTCATAAAAGCACGCGGCGCGGCTGAGTGCAGAGTGCAATGAAACCCCGCTGTGCGCACACACACCACCAATATATTTGGTGCAGCGGTGCGGTCTCTGGTTTAGTTTCGCACCCCATCATCGCTCCGTGTGCTCCGTTGCGCCAACACAATCCGACGACAAAGTGGCCTGGACAGTCAGCCAGCCAACCAGAGTCAGCTGGCCACTCACTCACACACACCCACAAACATTCACACTAACCGCAGACATTACCATTTATGTTGTGTGCTTCATTGTATACGTCCCATCGCGCGCGTGTCTATATGTGTCTGTCTGTGTATGTATGCTGTGTGCCGGTTTATGTGCACATTTGTGCGAATTATGATGAATCTACGCATAACGACCTTGTGTTTATTATGCGACTTGCTTTAATGCGAGTGACGTGAACAGTATGATGATAATAGTGTCTGACAACATTGTATGTGTATATGTGTGTCTCGGTGTCGTCGCTTTATGCATGGCCCCACAGTTTCGTGAGCTTGTTGCACTCTCGGTCGGTAGTTTAGTATAATGCTGATTGTGTCTTGCTGTGTAGCCGTGTAGTTTTGGGGCTCTTTGTTCACCTTGCTTGCCAGTATCTTGCCTATGCTCGCACATATTACATACACACGTACACATTACAAATTCCACCTCACACCTACACACCGACCACACTCTCTAGTTTTATCGCAACTCATCCTTACTAGTCTTCCGAATCTCACCGCTTTCACGTTCCGCTACATATCATTTTGAATTGCTCGAAACTGCAAACTACTATATACCTAACTTACATGCCCGCATTTGTTGATAACGAACTTTCGCCATCACCACCACCACACTGCCACTGAACTACTGCAGACTGGACCAGATACTGGGCAAACAGGGATCGAAAGCCAAAGATGTGTACGCCTCCAAGATCAGTTTGGCCTCGCGTGTCGTCAAAGTGGAGCGATCGGTAAGTAAATATTAAAATTGATTGTATTGGTATAAGCGAGGTTTGTCAAAGTAGGCGAGTGTTTTCTGTTCACAACTATGCGAAAAGAGGTGATTTGGGGGTGGGCTGTTACTTCACAGGCGACAAGAATATGCATGCTTCGACTATTCAATAAACTTACTCTAGTAAATTTGTGTTTTTTCTTTGCGATATGAACACCGCTCTCCTTTGTCCTAATAGGTTGCCGACATCGAGGAGAAACTCGACATTCTGATCAAGGCGTACATGTCGGACCGCGAGCGACTCTACGCGCTACCGCATGTGCCGGAACTGCAACATTCCATACACGGGACGCGCCAGCCGCCGCCGTCGGGCGGAGCCGGCTGCGGCATTGTGACCGGCGGCCCGACGACCAGCGGCGGTGTGCAGCTGAAGGTGAGCATACCGTTTTTTAGTCAATCTGAGTACGGATTCGCAATGCCTTCAATGCGAGTTGATATCGAGCAAGTGATAAGCGAAATTCATTAAATTCATGCTGAGAAGGGACAAACGATCTCATCAGCGCGATATAATTTTTAGATATAACACAATAAGAGAGGCAATTTCGTCCAGCTCCGTTGTTATTTTTATTTCGTTTGTATTGCTGATAAAGATACCATTCAATATAATCGACGAGATACTTGCATGTATAGCTCGTCGATTAACTTCAACGAATTTGCAATCTGTTTCTCTCAGCTTACCTTTAAAGGCATTGCATTTCTCAGCAACGCAGTCTATTCTAACGAATCGCATTCTTTCCTTTTTTATATTGAATCAAGAACTGCTTTAAATTTTCCGCACATGAAACCTCTGCTCCCAATTGCAGCCCAAACCCATACTGGTCGACAAACAATACTCCGACTCCGGTGGATCACTGGTGGGCCTCAGTTCTTCAAGTGACCAGCAGCAGCAACAGCAGCAGCAGTTGCAACGACGGCCACCGATGCAGCGTGGCTTCTCCGATCTGGGAAACCGCATCAAGAAACGCGTCACACTTAGGTAAGCGGCGGAACACGCCTACAACGCGTGACGCGGTCTGAAGTTGACGCAATTTTCTCGACACTCGACAAAACAAATTCGAACAATCCGCCAGTTGCATACCGCCGCTGGAGTGCGGCGACGGCAGCTTCGACAGTGGCAGCGGCGGCGGCGTTGGCGGCAACGTCGACTATGCGAGCGGCGAGTGCGGTGGCGCCAGCGGCGATGTCATCATAATGGTGCCCAGTCTGGAGGCGACCGAACGGCTGACGACACATCCGTCGTCGACATCCGCTGACACGAACTCGACAACGGTGGACATCGAGGGCTGCGAACGGCTATCGCAGGGCGGCGGCGATGTGACGACCGCATCGACAACGTCATCGACAGCACCGGCAGCAGCAGCGTCTCGACGATATGATCACCATGCGATTTGCATTGAGACCGAGGCGGAGGTGGAGACGCAGTTTATGCAGCAGCAGCAGCATCAGCAGCAAAATCTCCAGCAAAATCTCCAGCAACAGCAGCGTTTCAACGAAAGTTCAAGTAAGTGCCAAGTGCCATCGTACCGCCCGCAGCACTTGGGCGGGAGCGGAAAGCGTGAGAATGTCGCTGATGGTGTGTGTTTGAGTGCAAAAACGTATGGTAATTGAATAGCAATTGCTATTGCAAGAAAACAACATACCACATACCGTCAAATGGCACGCAAACAATAATGACGACGATTCTCGGAGACAGATTTTTGATGCGTTTGTTTACACACATAACATCCACTCGACACTCGACGACCGCGCGACACTTGAGTGCTTATACGTTGAACGTTGAACTATAATAGATAGCAGGGGTCGTCGAACGGTGGGGGCGGCAGAATGGCGGCTTTACTCTTTTGTTCACGTGTGTGCGTATTAATTTCCAGCTGATTCGTGTGATGACTGCTACTCATCGACCACGTCTCTGTAGAGCGCGTGCTCATCGGATGCGGCCGCATGGCAGATGTTATAATATTGCCCCTGCTGCTGCAGACAACACCACCCCCAGAGCACCGCCTGACGCCACCGCCCGCAAACCACTGCCGTCGTAGTCGTCGTCGTCGTTGTCGGCACACTGACACGAAGATCTCAGCTGTATAATGTGTAGTATAGTATATGCGTGCGAAAGCCGCGTGCGATAGCATCATCGCGCATCGCGCGTATCGTGCGCACAAAGAGTGCTCTCGATGCGTCGCTGCGGTGTAATACTGCGATTATAAGGTTTAAAACCATCAAGTTTTTCCATTTCCCAGGACAATCAAGGGGTTTTTGTGGATTTTGATTGATTAAAAACAGTTTATTCATACCACTTTTTCATTACTCGTTATGACTTACAGTCCACGAAATAAAATTGATATTTTCGTACATTATTAAGTTTCATGTTTCAATCAAAAAATTATTAGAATTATTTTATGTTTAGATGTGTCAATTCAAAGTTAATTTGCATGTGTGAAAATCGAAATAAGGTTGCCGACACTTGATGATTTAAAGTTTTCATATCACATGAAATTAGCCGAAAATGTTGTTGTTGTGCACTTACAAATTAGTTCAAGATAATCAACCCATGTAGTATATGTAGTTGACACATGTGTAGCTTTCGTAGTTTGAACCCAAAAACACAACTACTGACAACACTTCTTTATTTGTTTATCGATTAAATTTAACAAAAACTGTGAAGGACAACAGATAGTTTTATGTCATTTGGATTAACGTGATACAATCAATGAAATCAGGTGTAAACATCTTTGGTAGTCCTGAGAATCGGAAATGTTTTCAACTTCATGATCGGGGTAGTAGAATGCGAGCAAGCCTGACATTGTCTGTGTCAGTATGTGGCAGTGGTGGTGGTCGGGCGGACTGGCAGAGAGCAAGAGTGTGGGGGCAATGAACAGCTGTGGCTACACAATCTTAAGTACATTTACGTCAAGTATCTGTGTGTATGTGTGTTTGTGTTGAATGTTGGTGTATAGTACGATGTTTTAACATAGCTGAATGGAATGGTCTTTTGTGTCTATCTATCCCAATTCACTTCAATTGAGTGTCAGATGTTTCATACAAACATACTTCAAATAATATATATTTGTGATGTCGAATTACTACTTAATTGAAACATTCACGTCGAGGGAACACTATTTCCTCTTCCACTACTTCCTTCGTTCCTATTTGAACAAATATATACCTATAGAACCTATTACCATCGTTGCTTCATTTGATGAGAAGTCAGTGACTATCCCCAAATAAACCTCTCCAACGTTCGATGTTATTCAAAGTATCTTGTACACATAATACATTAATGTGCACTGTGTATGCGTGTCTGTGTAGTTTCTAATGAGCATATTTCCATGTTGACTATTCACTAAAACACCAAACAAAACCCAAAAACCTTTTTCCCGGTCGAGCGAAAATGTCCTGCAACTCTCAAACTTCGTTCACAAAGTCGATTCTTTATGCACGCACGCTCATGCTCTCATTCGCGCGCAGTCATGCTGATGGACGACGAGGCCGAGGACATCGAGGAGGAGGACCTGGACTGCGAGGGCGAACTCGATCCGGAGTCGCCGCCGTGGGACGTCGAGGACGACATCGACGACGGCGACATGGACGAGAGCACCGAGGACACCGCACTGCTGCGCACCGCACCGAAAACGGAGATCGTCATAACGCCAATGACGCCCGTAAGTATTGTCTGGTCCGAGTGTGTGTATGTGTGTGTGTCAGGATGGGCCGTTTTCGGCCGCTTTCGAAATTCGAGAGAATCGAGGTTAAATCACGGATTTGTTGTATGGAGAGGACTACTTTGTTTCACTCCCACTACAAAATAGTTGTGTTTCGTCTTCGGTTAAAATGCCGTGACTTGGTTGTATGGTAATCAAATGGCGCACAAAACCTCATCACTCTAACAAATTTTACATCATTGTGGATGTTTATTTTTTTGGCGCAGAACCCTGCTTTAAACGTTGGGGAATGATCTCAGATTGAATAATTTTATACCAAAATTACAAATTGTGAAATGATGTGCAGGCACATTTTAGCGCTAATTTAAATATTCAAACCCAAATTATTTCAGCTTATTCCAAAATATTTCCGAACACGCACCTCCGGAATTCAGTAAAAATAAGAGAACGTGAACAACCTAACCAAGTGTTCGAGTGTGTGTGTGTCTGGCGGAAATTCACTTTTCGCCACACAATTTGCGTGTGTTCGCCGCTGTATAATACATAATACTACATACTATGTATATTCTTGTATGTCCGCTTAGATTACACATTGGCTAATGAATGCGACACTCTGCTTATTTTCTCTCCTCGTGTTTTCGACGCCACCCAACTTCCACCCTCCACATCCACAAACGCCCTCCGGCCCTCCTGCAGGTCAATTCGTCCAACAATCTGGCCCGCATCGACAGCGAGAGTCGCAACGGAAGTGCCACGAAGAAAACCATGGATCTGCTCGCACCGGACATGACGGGCAGCAGTTTGCTGCTCACACCGGAAGAGGTGTGAGACGGGGGGTGGAGGAGGCGGAGGAGGCGGGTGACCATTGCGCACGGAGCGGCGGCGAATGGCGAACGTGACGCAAAGCAGCGAAGCGTCGACAGTTGCTGCCTGGATGTGACCGGTGTGTTTGCTCGAGCACAACATCCAAACAAGAAACCGAAATGCGCACCGCCGACACACAAACATGCGCAGCGCACGTGTGTATGTATGCAATATGCATCCGCCTGAGCGCACGTTGTACAAAAAACCTATTGCTATATCCTCGAGAAAAACATAGCACAATCGCATTGTTCGGACGTCGTCGACGGGCTGTCGTCTGCGCGGACATCGAAATGCAAACAACTTATTCACGCACATGATATGCCACAAATACTGTGTATTGTGTACAGCATATATTGGGAAATTACCTCGATTTCGAGAATACTACATGTGTTCGTTGTACTCTATACAACGAATCCGCATACAGCAGAATCAGCGACATCCGATGACTTCGTGACTACGCGCACACTTGAGGCGAAGCTGATGATGTTCTGGGCGCACACTATTATATTATATATTGATCGATTTCCGTTTGAATATAATATGTAGAACACTAACATATCATAGACTGCGCAAACCAAGCACCCGAGCACCCTCCCCAAATCGCACAGAGACACAATAGTTTATTAAACTTACACCTTACACTACACACATCATATACCATCACCCCGATCCCAATCATATGCCGACGAGACACGAACATATTAGAACTTGAGTAATTGCGCATTGAGCGACGGTTTCACAACGACCAGACACTTATACTATATTCTATACTCTATACAACCACCCCCAACCAACATCACCACCAGACCACCACCACCACCATCAACCTCCATCCAACTCTATCTCTCTCTCGTGTAACCGCCATATCCTGTAACATTTTACAACTTCAAGACGATAATTTGATTAGATGAATTAGCGTGAGAGGAGGACGTGACGGAACGGCCACTCAATCCGCGGTATGCGTTGACACCAGAATCGACTTCATTCACGCACTAACACACACACACACATCAGGGTACTTCAGCTTTATGCGGTCACACACACACTCTCGCATTGCAGACAATTTTCTCCGTCAAACTGGCTTTCTGTATTAGCACAATCGCGCACTCACACAGATTTGCATCCAGTGTGCGTGTGTGTGTGTGTGGCGCAGGCGTGCGTGTGTGTGTGACTGTGTGTGTTTGCCACTATACACGTTTTATAATATACACAAACCTGGTTCCGCAATTCCATCGCGTTCTCGAAAAGTCGACCTCTCTATACAACATACACGACACACAGTTCAACAAATTACCCCAATATTTACGAACGACCGCGCACGGACAGCTTTAAAGGACGAAATCTATACAGACCTATAAACCGGGGGGAAGAAATGGAAATATACATCATATTATTGAGACAATTAATGGACCAACAACTTTATATCTAGTTTTAGAATAGGAGTATTCAATGCCTATATACGAACAACAACCAATGAGAACATTATACAGACTCGCACTTCTCACCAGCTCTCCTCAGAACGTTCTCAACGATTTAATTTATCGAAGCATCAAAAAATGATTCGGTTGAACAATTTTAGTATCTACATTTACACACACGCATCAAACGCATCACCGATGGTCGATTGTCAGCTGGGAGATCACTATATTCGTTCTCGAATCAACGAGTGGTAATTCTTGTCACAATATTTGTAATGCAAACGACATGCTATTCATACACGAACAACTACTACTACTGGAATGTCAATAACCGAACACTATAATATATAAATAACATACAGTTCTAATTCAATCGATAGTAAAAAGTAGGTTTAATCTCGACCATCTTCGACCGACCAACAGTGGGCTAGATAATGATAATAATAGTTACACAATTTCATCATTCACTCATATTTAAATCATAGTTTGAAATTGCATCAAGCTTCTTATGCGAAAGCCTTACATTTCAGCATCAATAACAATATGTTATAATTTTTCGAACTTCATAGCGTCTACATTAGGCATTCACACTTGTAAATATATTACCTTGCATCTCATCAAAATTCAACCCAAAAATCGATTCAATTTGTATGACTGATGCAATAAATTATGACCGAAATCAATAAAATATCTAGAATGGAAATAATATGACAAACAAGCACATGGAGCGGCATTACAAAATATATCCAACCAAAGTACATGAGATCATATTGATACAATGTACAAAATAAAACTATTTGCAAAATGAAATTTATCTTATTAAAAAATTAAATACAATTCGCCATTAGTGAAATGCCTAACGACAGCAAACCAGTAGATGAGCCACACTACCACATTAATCAAAATGCACATTAATTAAAAGATCAAATTAACCATTTGTCAAAACATTTGCCTCCATATCATACATTGCTTTAGTTTTGGTAGTTAAACATTATTCATCACAGTTATTTTTGTTTTATAAAACACTGTACATAACCAGAATATGATCATATAACATGTTACATCATTTTAATACAATGCTTAATCTAATAGACAACGCTAAGAAAAACAACGTAAAGATAATAACTAGGATATCGCAAAATAAAAACAATTGCTACTAGTCAATGGAGCACAAACATGAAATACACAATTTCATACACAACTTATCTCGCATAAATACACCATAAGACTTTACATGTTAAATCATTATTTGGATTACAATATCTATAGGTTATTCATCTAATTCGTGTTAAAATGCGATAAAAACGAAATCTTTCTGTTATTATGTATACATTCTTACTTATAGAGCTGCCAATAAAATTAATATTATGAACATTTTAAAACGGAATTTTATATTCATTCGTATACTGGGTTACCTATATCAAAAACTATTTGATTATATCACGCGACTCAATCTATCACCCAGTCACTAACGGTAACAGAGAATAATTATTGTTTTCGAATAAACTACGAGGAAAAAACCGTTTACATTGAGGACCTTGATGAAATGTTACGCAATAGATGGCAGGGTTTCTACGTTTAGTGCTTCTATCGCACATTCTTGCTCTCTTTGGCGACACTCTTCTCACAGAGCAATTAGATAGAAAAAATACAACAAAAATGGATTTGTTTATTTGAACTACGATTTAGCTCGCGAATTTCGCGTTTTCAATATTTGCGCCAGTGAAAGCACAGTGAAACGCAGCAACAGGGCCGCTGATCCTATTTGTTCCTGCGCGACGCAACCATCAAGATGACCCACTACGACCTGGTCTGGTCCAAGTGCTCCAATGTCTTCCCGATCCTCAGCAAAACGGCCACCTCCACCGTCGACTACAACACCGACGACATGGACTTCATCATCGGCGAGCTGACGCGCATGGAGATCGCCGAGTCCGTCTACGAAACCGTCTGGCTGGAAATCGACGCGCGCCTCCGCCAAACCATCGTGCCCGCCTTCTGGCAGCGCTTCCAACAGCCCGGCAGCGTGACGCCGCCGGCGGCGGCGGTCTCTGGCGCCAAAGACGCACCACCGCTGGCCAACGAGGCCACCGAGGCCAACGAGCGCGCCTTCTACCAGTTCCAGGCGGCCGTGCTCGAACTCTACACGGCCTACCAGGGCATGCAAACGGTTGCCAAGCGACTGGCGCTGTTCCGCCAGCTGTCCCATTTCCAGCGTCCGCTGCAGCGATGCGTCGGCCAGTCGGAGGGCTGCGAATTCGACGAGCTGCTGCGCGTGGTCATGCTGTCCCAGTTGCCGGCCAACTTCAATCGGGTGGTGCACGCGTTCTACAGCAAATCGTTTCGCGTGTTCCTGAGCAGTCAGGAGAGTAAGTGTGCCGAAAAAAAATGTGTTGGGAGCTTCACATCAGGCGTCTCATACTTCTGTTACCTTATTTCGCCAATGCAATTTCCAATGAACGGATGAGGATTAGTTCATTCATATGATTAATTTTCAATATAAAATAACCCCCATATTCCACCCACTCGCCAGAAAAACAGGCCATGGACGCCGACCTCGACCTGCAGAACTCCTCCTCGGACTCGGACGACCCCATCTCGCACGAGTGCACCGGCTGCGATGCGCCGCCCGACCAGTGTCGCTGCGCCGACCTGGTGCAGGCCTTCTGCGCCACCAACCGCCAGCTGCTCGACATGAAGCTGCTCGATCGGCTGGCGGGCGTCACGCTGACCTCGCTCATCCAGCAGGAGATCAAGCTGTACGTCAGCCGGACGACCAGCGGCCAGTTTGACATGCGCCACTCGGCCCGGCTGGAGGGCTGGCTGAACGATGTGGTGCTGGACTGGCTGCGCCGCATCTACGACATCGAGCAGCGGCCGCAGCCGGCGGGCGAGGCGATTATGCACAATTTCCGCATCAAGTTGTCCAGTTTCCTGTACGAGACGTACGCCAGCACGCTGATCGAGCAGTTCTTTGCGATCATCATCGATTTCCCGGACTCGCAGCCGGCCATCGATGATCTGCGGTACGTGCACGAGTTCTACGACTATCGGGCGCAGCTGGTGCGCAGCGCCAAGCAGGCGCTGCAGCAGCGGCTGCTGCATCCGGGCGTGAATACCAATGACATTCTCACGGGGTATGTGTCGGCGATCAAGGCGATCCGGCATCTGGACAGTAGTGGCGTGCTGCTGGAAACGATCACGGAGCCGGTGAAACAGTATATGCGAGGCAGGGCGGATGCTGTGCGGTGTGTGGTGACGGCGCTGACGGAGGAGGGGCCGGCGGATTTGGCGGAGGAGCTGGCAAAGAGCGAGTCGCTGCAGCAAATGCCGTCGGCGAAGCAGAGGAACGACGAGCTGGTGAATTGGCACGCGTGGCAGCCGGATCCGGTGGACGTGCAGCCGAGTGAGTTTGATTTGGTTTATATTTGTGTTCTATTTTTAATCATTCAACTGCTCAAAGACTTGAGTGTAGACGACTATGATTTTTCCCCAATTCAACCAGAGCACAAACCAGTCCAGGGTCCAGGCAGTCATGCTCTTCAATCATTTTCCCCAATTTAGCGAATCCATAACATTGCTCTATCCATTTATCGCGCCACAGAAAAGTCCGACAAACCAAACAAAAGCCGCTGTGCGGACATCATATCGATGGTCGTCGACATCTACGGCAGCAAGGAGATGTTCGTCGGCGAGTACCGAAATCTGCTCGCCGATCGGCTGCTGGCCCAGCTGGACTTCCGACCGGAGAAGGAGATCCGCAATCTGGAACTGCTGAAGCTGCGCTTTGGCGACTCGGTACTGCACAACTGCGAGGTGATGCTGAAGGACATCAGCGACTCGAAGCGCATCGATGCGCACATCCACGGCGACGGGCAGTATCGCAAAGGTGAATCCGAAGCAGCGATTAAAAAATCCTCCTATACTAACCAATTAAATCCCCCCCGTCAACAGACGACATGCCCTTCGACATCTCCACGCTCATCCTCTCCTCGCAATTCTGGCCCAACTTCAAGAGCGAGACAATCGAACTGCCGCCGGCACTCGCCGCCGAATTCGAGCGCTACACCAAATCGTACGAATCGTACAAGGGCAACCGGACGCTGGTGTGGCGCCCGGCGACCGGTCGCGTCGAGCTCGAGATCGAGCTCGGCGACCGGACGCTCGAGATGTCCGTCACGCCGTCGCAGGCGGCCATCATCCATCTGTTCCAGGAGCGCGAACAGTGGACGCTCGCCGACCTGTCGGCCACGCTGAAACTGCCCGCGTCGGTGCTGCGCAAGCGCATCGCCCTGTGGCAGACGCACGGCGTGATCCGCGAGCATGCGGACAGCAGCGATGTGTTCGTGCTGGTGCAGGACCACAGCAACATGTCCAGCGAGGACATCCAGATGATGCAGACGGAGCCGCTCGAGTGCGACGACGACGAGGCCGAGTCCGCGATGGCTTCGGCTTCGGAGCAGCGCGAGGAGGAGCTGCAGGTGTTCTGGTCGTACATCGTCGGCATGCTGACGAATCTGGACTCGATGCAGCTGGAGCGCATCCATCAGATGCTGAAGATGTTTGCGTCGCACGGACCAGGTGTGGAGTTCTCGCAGGAGGAGCTGAAGAACTTTCTGCAGCGCAAAGTGCGCGAGCACAAGTTGATCTTTGCCGGTGGAGTGTATCATTTGCCAAAGTGAATGCGAGCGCAAGCTCATAGAGATTTCATAGAAAATACACACATTTATTTGGAATCGAACAAAGACGCATATCGCTCACTCGTCGGCCTCTTCGTCGGCGGCGGCGGCGGCGGCGGCTGCACCGTTCTGCTTTTTCGTCGGCGACACGGAAGCCTGTTTCTTGGCGTTTGCCGCTGACGCATCCGGAGCTTCCTGCGGCTGCTTGCCCGCCTTTTTCTCCTTGACGCTCTTCCGGTACGCCTCGAGCTGCTCCTTCAGCGGCTGCACGAACGACTCGAACTCGGTTTCCTCGAGGGCGGCGAAAATGTGCTCGGCCGTCAGCGTCTTGACGTTGTGGCTGACCGCCTCCTCGGTGGCGGCCGACGACAGGAAGATGACGAACACGGAGGCCGCCCGACTGATGGCCATGCGGAACTCCTTGCTGGCGCTGATGCCGTCCGGCAGCGAGTCCTTGATGAGGCGGCCGACGACCGCATTGGGCAGGTTCAGCTCTTGCATGCGCTCGACCATTGTGGATGGGGGGGTGGTTGTGGTTGGGTGAGAGGGGGGCGGCGGCGGCGGGAGAGTGGAGGCGCAACGCTGAAAATGTTGAATGCGAGCCGGGCGCGTGAGTTGATTGCTTGTAAACAGGGTTGCCGTTATGAATTTTCGGAATGTACATTTCTGACAGAAGGAATGTACATTTCGAGTTCGAAATGTACACA